>CM076582.1:1530657011-1530783501 GCA_034641835.2 Pinus albicaulis
TCAAGTGGGGGGTCTGTTACAGTACCTTCAAAACTCTCCTGAAGCAAATTGATTTCTTGGACTAATATAATTTTCCGGGGGCTCTGATTGGGACAGCTGCAAGTAGTCTTCTTCATTGAATAAGTTATTTCGGGAATACGTAGTCTTCTTCATTGAATAAGTTATTTCGGGAATACTGAAAAGAAAAGAAAAGAAAAAAACGAACTTCCAAGCTCTTCATAATCATGATATTGTAAAAAGTAAAAAAGAATGTATTCAACCAAAAGAAAACATTATTTAAGAAGGTTCATAATTATGATATTGTAAAAAGTAAAAAAAATGTAATTGAGCCAAAAAGAAAAAGAAAAGAAAGTTATTTCAAAACACTGGAAAATTGAAAAGAAAAGAATGAACTTCCAAGCTCTTCATGATATTGTAAAAAGTAAAAAAAAATGTATTTGAGCCAAAAGATAAAATTATTTCAGAAGATTCATAATTATGATATTGTAAAAAGCAAAACAGAATGTATTTGAGCCGAAAAAAGAAGAAGAAGTTATTTCTGAAAAGAAAAGAATGAACTTCCAAGCTCTTTAGCTCTTTGAGTTTGAAAAGAAAAGAATGAGCTTTCAAGCTCTTTAGCTCTTTGAGGAAGCGATCATCTTTATCTCATACAATTTTTCCAATTTAAAAAATCTATCTCTCATACAATTTTTGCACAATCGAAGTGCCCTAGAGGTTTTTGAGGGTGCTGAATCCATATATAGAGTCAAAAAACCAGTTTGAGTCAGTGCTGAATCCATATATAAATTCAAAAAAGCAATTTGAATCACACTAAAGACAACTCCATTTAAAAAACCTATCGGCCTTTCTTTGCACCTTTTGAAGCAACTGCTAATTTATTCTATTATAAACATCAATCAATCAATTTTTTATTTTTATTTTTATTTTTCAGAAGAAAAAAACGCTGATTATATTATAATACAAGCAGTACATTGTCTAATAATTCTCAGCTGGAAAGCCCACAGCGAGAAATCCAACATAGATTGGCCGGAAGTAAAATGCTCATTATGGAGAGAAAGAGCTAGTGAATGATAGATTGGCCACCTCATATCGGGATAAGATCCTTCCCATACAAATAAACTCAGCATAAGATACGAACATAATTCACTGAGAAGGAAGGATTCGTCAGAGAACAATTAGAATTAAATAGAATATATGACAATTCAAATCTGTAAATGACATCGAAGATATGAGAATGAAGATGTATCAAAACAGGGAGGAAAAGGTCCTATTCACCCCTGTTCTGTCCCGCCAATGATAAGATGCCAATTTGGAAAAAATTGCGCAAGACAAACATCAGATTCGTTGAAAAAATGGGCTCACTTGTAGATGATTGATTTATACCCATAATGCAAATAATGCCCTTTAATTTGGCACGAAAAAGAGATAACCATACTCGCTTGTAATATAATTGTCAGGCTCGCTTGTAAATGAAGTCTATCTCGCTTGATGTGTATGTAATAGGCTCGCTTGACATATTGGTAACCAAGCTCACTTGAAAGGGTGAATAATGGAGCATTCAGAAAAGAGAATATAGAATCGGACACGTAGATACCCCCGACCAATATTAGTAGGCACTCCAGCTAATTGTTCAGGCTCGCTTGACTAGTATAGAGGTCAAACAGAGATAAAAAAAAAGGTGAGAGATAATAATCGATACTGGTTGGGATGAAAAATATAGAAATCATAATCATCCAGCAGTTCCAAACCAAAAAACCTGTGTCAAAAACCAGAACCTCCTGAAAAAAACTGATAAGACAAAATGTGGAACGTAGAAGTTCTAATGAAGATACTCATGGGATGGGAAGGGAAAATTCCCCCATCTGTTTGCCATCAGAGAAATGGATGAACTTCATGGAAACAAAATCAGCCAGAAGTCCCTTCTTAGAAAGCCAATCAGCCCGAGTGTTGTTTTCATGGTATATATGATTAATGGGAGGGCTATTTAACCTACGCCACAATCACTGTGTTCTTTCAATCCAACCATGTAGATTCGAGGAAGACATAAAAAATCTGTCGGTAATCCAACCAATGGTCAGCTGAGAGTCCCCATATATGTTAACATTCTGAATTTGAAGGTTTGTTGCAGCCAGGAGACCCCCCCATGGTGCCATAATCTCGGCCTTATTGTTAGAGCCAGGGCCGCCATTCCAGTAAATGTGATATCGTTCCCGATCAGAAAGTTTGGTCCATACACCACATCCAGTAATACCATCCGCAGAGGCCCCATCAAAAAAGATGGCAGGGATGCCAATCTCATGTGGTCTAATGCGATGGGAGCCATCAGCTACAGCTGTTGGTTGATGTGGACGATCATCCACCCAAGATTTAATAGCCATATATACCCGGTGAATGTGTAATGGTCTGTGCTAAAAAATCAGAAGATTCCGAGCCAGCCATACCTCCCATATAAAATAGAACGGGAGCGATTTATATTTGCTGTTCAGTTTGTCCCATTCTTGTGCAGCGGATATAAAGTCCAGAGGTATCCATGATGGATTTAGAATGAAAGAGCTGAACAATTTCCATAGTCTGGCAACTGTGGGGCAGGTGAAGAATAAATGTGAGATTGATTCATCTGCCGAACAACAGATAGCACAATGACTGGGACCGTGATGACCCCTCTTCACGAGATTATCCCATGTGAGTAATTTTCCGCGCCAAACCAGCCACCCAAAGATAGTAATTTTCATTGGAATATCCCGATGCCAATAAGGAAAAAAGATATTGGAGGCATGTTGCTGTTGTGACAGAGAAATGGTATAACGATATACCTCCTTAACTATTACCAGATTATTCTTTAGTGGACCATTCCAAATTATTTGATCACCACCGGGAGCATAACAAAAACCATCACAACGCAAATGATCCCGGAACATACCCCATTCATCAGCATCAGCCCCTTCTAAACCTAATTGATCAGCAGTTTTGAATATAGGAGCGTTGAAAGACCAATAATAAATTGCTTGAGAATAATACAGGATACCTCGCTGTGTCAATGCATGAAGAAGACACCGAGATGGGGCATTATGTTGCAACTGTGAAAGAAAATTCAACGACCCAATCGGAATTCGGCTCCCGTCACGAAATTTCCAGATTAATCGAGGGGCAACATGAGCCACAATTCTTTTGAAACTACGCCATATACATGAAATGTTGCATGGAAAAGAAAAGTCATTACAGCTGATCGAAAAGAGAGCGTCACCTTGATAATATTTGGCTCTGTTGATGGCATTCCATATGCTCGAACCATTAATGGCCCGCCATAAAGACTTAGTTAGAAGAGCGCAGTTGAAATCCCGAGTACACAGAATACCCCATCCGTCCATATCCTTAGGTCTGCAGATAACAAATAAACTACATAGAGGATATTTCCTGTCCATGTTGGCCCCACCCCAAAGAAATTGTGTGATAATGCTGTTTATCTTGCCAATAACACCAGCTGGAAGATAGAAAAGATGACCCCAAAACACTATCATCTGGGATAAAACAGATTGGATCATAATAAGCCGTCCACCCATTGACAGCTAGCGATGAGTCCAACATTGAATCCGATCCCGAAATCTGTCCAACATCCAATTCCAATCGCTGTTCTTGTATCCCCAGGGTTTAATGATATAGCCCAAGTATTTAAAACCCTTGGAAACCAGACGAGTTTCAGCACCCAAAAACTCAGCAATAAAGTTGACCTCCTGAATATCACCAAATTCATAAAGAAGAAAAGATTTGCTGCAATTGATACCCAACCCAGTAGTAGTTTCGAATCGCATGAACATGATATGAATATAGAACCAATGATTTCTAATCAGATAACCAAATAGTAATAGATCATCAACGAAGAGAGAATGCGATGTGGAAACAGAATTTGAAAAGGTAAAACCTTTGATGAAACCCTTCTGTTCAGCAGAATGCATCAGTGTACTGAACCCATCCATTACAAGGATGAAAATGAGAGGGGAGAGAGCGCATCCCTGATGCAAACCCCAACCAGCCTCAGAAAAACGGGATGGATAGCCATTCACTATAACAGCGTATCGAATATTGGATACACAAGCCATGATCTAGCGAATGATCCGGATAGGAAGGCCGATCTTGAGCAATAAAACCCGGATGAATGACCAGTCCACTGAGTCACATGCCTTATGTAAATCCACCTTCAATACTAATGCTTCTTGTTTATCCTTATGCATGGAATGAAGAACCTCCTGAGCAATGGCAATTGCATCATGAATACACTGACCACTGAGAAAACCATATTGTTCCACTGAAATATGGGCAGATAAAACAACTTTTATACGGTTAGCAATAATCTTACTGGTGATTTTGTAAATAAGATTACAAAGAGCGATGGGTCTAAAATCTGTAAAGGACAGTGGATACGCGACCTTAGGAATGAGAGCAATAAAAGTTGAATTCAGATTTGCAGGCATGATACCCCTAATGCGAAAAAGCTCCATCATGTCAGTAAGCTCAGCCCCCAGTAAATCAAAGAAGAAGATAAAAAATTCCGCAGGCCACCCATCTGGCCCCAGACATTTGTCATGTGGAAAAGTTTTCAGGACCGAAAGAACTTCATTCCCAGTGATACATTGATCGATCAATGTAATAGCCTCTTCATCAAAAAATCTGGACATGTGATCAAGAACCCAGGACTGATTCTCTGCGTTAATTGAGAGATCATTCATGTAGAACTTTGAAAAATATGAATATGCTTCATCTTGGATCTCAGAAGTGGAGTATGCAAAACTGTCATCATTCTTTTTAATTTTCCATATGGCGTTCCTATTGCGCCTTGCATTTACAGTTTTATGGAAAAAGTGTGTATTGAGATCACCTTCCTTGAGCCATGTGATTTTTCTCTTCAACCTCCATGTAACCTCCTCGATCCTCAAAATTTCCCACTTCCTAGACCCAAGTTTGTTCAATAATCCCAAAGCAGATTCATCAGGCGTAGTGACCGAGAAAGAAGCATATAAATCCACCATCTTCGTGGAGATCTCTTGTAATTCTTTTTTGAGCGCAACTTTTTTCCTGATCTCCCATTCCTTTGACGCCTTCTTAATCTTTTGAAGTTTGTAATGAAAAAGATTCCAATCCTTGAGACCCGCATTGTCCACATCTTGTTGCCAGAGACTGAAAACCATACCTGTGTATTCATCATCCTCAAGCCATATTCTGTTAAATTTGAAAGGCTTACCTTTTGAAATAGCATTAGATTTCCATGAGAGTTTGATTGGCATATGGTCTGAAATGTCTCAGACAATAACATCAGATCGAGGCATACCCCATTTTTCAATAAGATTTACGTGGACCAATGCCTGATCTAGTCTTTTACCAATAAAATGATCACCAACCCGCTTATTCGTCCAAGTCGGCAGAAGTGGGAGCGGGCGTATATCGACCATTTGATGATCAAAAAACATATCATTCAAAAAGGAGGATAGAGGATCCAATCTGGCAGAATTACCCCATATTTCATCTGGATGTATGGTTGAATTAAGATCCCCCATAAAAATTAGATTATGCAATGATAGAATTCCCGAAGCGACCATTCTTTGCCAAAAGGATTGACGATTGCAGTAAGGAGCATATAAGTTGATGATATTAACATATTCAACCATACCTCTGATACAACCAGAAAGCAATATCCCCCCGAAAAACTTATAAGCTTTAAAACATGCATTTTCCGGATTCCAGATGGCTATCAGACCCCCTGAGTGTCCGACAGCATCCACTGCAGCAGCATACCATCCAGTCTTAATATTCAGAAAATTTTTGATGGCCTTCTCCCGGTCACACATAGTCTCTTGGCCCAAAAAAATGATCGGATATTTAGAAAACATAATGTCTCTTAGGCAATGTGCTTTGGAGGCATTGCCCATCCCCCTAATATTCATGGAAAGGATGTGAATCATATCGAATCCACCTCTGGGTTGCTTTCTCTAAGCGCCCTTGGACAACCCAATGTGCCTTCACTTACAGAAATCGGGATATCAGTAATATTTTCATCATTTTCAGAGAAAAGGGATATTGCTTTAAACTTTCCCCTAGAGTATTTGGTGACTGCTTTTGAATTGCATCTTGCAGAGGTATTAGAGGAAAGGAGAAAGGATGGTCCAGACTCGGACGTTGGAGGTGGTCTATCAAAAACAGTGAGAGCAGCTAGGTCAATATTAGGATTAGCAAAGATGGAATCGAGATCACTGCCGATAGAGTTCCTGGGAGAGTCCGATAAATTGATGGGATCAGCTGACTCGAGCGGAATTTCAAGAGACATATGGGGACCAGAGGAATCAGTGGGTGGAGGAGCAAACGATTCACCAATGAAAAAGTTTGTGGTAGGACATAGTGGGGGTTCATTACATGACGAAACATGACAATCACCAGGATGCGGATTACCATGAGGTATATCATCGGATATGGCGATAGAATGAGAGATGGCCACATCATCATCACAGACATCAGGAGAGGATATTTGGCGTAATACAGGGGGCAAAACATTCTCCGAGCCCATAGGGATAGATGAAAGGTCATGGCTAGAGGATCTATTATACCCACACCCAGTAGACTGAATAATAGGGAAGTCTTCATGGGACTCATGATTATATTCAGGTTCCAGTACACGTATATTATCAAAAGATGCCTGATTATAGTCAGGTGCCGAGACATCCTCCCTAGACACATTTAAAATCCCTTCCGACTGACCCTGAGCAGTGACAAAAGCGTCATCATCAGAGTTAAGGGGGCTAGGATTACCTGAATTTAATCCACTGGAGGTACCAGAAGCAACATTTGTTCGACGACCATCAGCCGCCACAGTGGTTGCATCACCCGAGCGAAACATACGCAAACAGAAAGGACAGTGTTCTCTAAGATGACCAGTGCGGTGACAAATTAGACAACGGAAAGGAATACCCCAAAAGTCGATACGCTGTCTATGCCTCCTGTTGCCCCAAACAAGGTCAATGTCACCAGGCAGTCCCCCGGAAAATTCAAGCTCAACCAGAATGCACGCTATTCTCTTATCACTGGAACCCAGTATGCTGGGATCTATGTATTTAGTGGATCCAATAGAATTACTTATTGCCCGAAGAGCTTTGAGAGTCCAGAATTCCAGGGGAAGACCCGGAAGCTTCACCCATATGACCCGACTACGGGGAGCCTCCATTACTGGATTAAATCCAAGATACCAAGGAATTAACTGCATAAAACTCCTACCTCATACCCATGTCCCACTGGTAATCTTGTGAACATCTTTATCATCCAAAAAATGTATACTGAACCAACCATTGATGAGAGTAATCACCTTTGGAGTGTAACCTATGATGGGGTTCCAAAATTTTCTGATCCAATTGGGCGTATCAAAATCGCTGTTGTCCGGGAACAACCACCTGCCAATAACCTCCCGCTTCTGAAGGCTCGCAACCCTCCGACAGAGATCATCATAGTCTAAAATCACCTCCTTGATTTCCATTTTATGTTTAAAACAAGATTGCTTCTTCTTACGACGACCAGGGCGCTTCTGTTTATTATGGCCACCTTGCAGTCGGGGCCCTTCAACAGAAGAATTTAGAAATCCCTGTTTTACAATTATCACATTAACATCTTCCATCTGCTTCGATATGCTGTGGTCATGAGCGTTTAATACTGGAGGCAGAAGAATTTAGAAATCCCTGTTTTATAATTATCGCATCAACATCTTCCATCTACTTCGATATGCTGTGGTCATGAGCGTTTGATACTGGAGGCGTCACTTGAGGAGCTGGAATTTTAGAAAAAGAGTCAATTGTACCCGCCATGAGAGTAACAATTAGCATTAAAATAATATCACCTAATAACTCTGAGAGCCGTCACTGCAAATTTGCAGCAAACGATAGGACATAATAGGTGATAGAATTAAGGACCTCGTGTATGTATGATGCCAATATATCTATTCAGCAACCCCGGAGTCAAATGACAGCAAATCGAGGAGGTAGCGAACGATAGATAGCAAGTTTCATCACTGTCCACAACATTAATTTGCGTGGGTAAGGGGAAGACATAGAGGACGATGCACCATCCTGATGTGGCTTTGAAAGGTACAATCAATCAGAATACCGTACCCCATACATGGAATAAAGAAAGGCTGGATAAATGTTAGAGAATGGTGCCGAAAGCTGTCAAAACAGATAAACCCAAAACTAAGTGACAGAGCAGACACAGAAAATAAGGATAGCAAATCGATTGGAAGATATATTGCGAAATCAATAATCAATTAGTATTTATATATAATCCCCATCCCACCTAACTCCACCTTACAAGATCCCTAAATGGTGTCAGAGATGCCTCGAGAAGAAGAATGTAAGATTATTTTACTAAAGACCAAAGATAGACATTAAATAGGATAACAACAATGCGTCATGACTTTAATGCCATATCCCAGAAAGGTAATAAGGATCGAGAGAGGACATAACAATCAATCCATATCAGATATGCATTGAAGAGAGTCACGAGAGGTAACGGTTATGTGATCCCATCGATTTTAAAACCATCGCCAGCAAATTCAAAAATGCTCGGAAAATGACCTAAAGAGTCACAACATAGGGCGAAGGGTCACCGGGAAAACCAGAACAAAGGCCTCTAAGCTATAGGTGACAACAATAGCAGCGAATACATCCAGGAATAGACCACCATCTTTTGCGTAGTCTAATGCTAATACTCTTGCATGGTCGGGAAACAATAAAAGAATCCAACCACTTATGCCATAACATATACCACTTTTTGTAATGATCAGAACCAGTCGAGAAAGATACAGATGGGGACGCCTGAGAGGATGACGAAAAGTTTAATCCATCATCAACTAGAGAAACCATTAGTCTTATGAGTGTGGTATATAGAATTGAGGATAACCAATGCAATGAAGATCCTGAAGATGGTCATACCGATCTCTACCACCTCTGATATACTCAAAAGATCAGATGTTGACATAATAATATCTCATCATGTGATTACCCAAAGGGACCTTGAAGAAAGACAACTTCAGGAAGCACATATAGGAGCAATAGATGAGAAAGACCAAACAAAGCCCATAAACCAGCAAGAACAAGCTATTCTCAACATGGACGGCAATGTGTCAACACACATAGTAGAGAAATCAGTAAGGAGGGTTAGTCGCATCAAACCTTATCACCATACTGCTGAAGGGATACTAACAGTACGAAAGCCTCCAGCCCGTGAGTAAGCAAGCGAGTAGAAATTGGAGCACTCATTCCAGAAATTACAGATTACTTTCAACAGCTACCTCACCATACTCAAGTCCCTCAATACTTATATTATGTGTATCAATCAATCCCATTTACTGTTGTTACTGTGGGAAAAAGACACGGATTTTTTTTTCATTTCATTATGGACATCAATCAATTTCATTTACTGCATACGCTATGGTTTCACCCCGCCGAATTCCCTTCTCAACTTTCACTGATCCAAAGTTGTTACGGTATCTAATTTCTTCTAAATGGTTTATATTATAATAACATCTCTCGGTGATTTTGTACTCTTTTATTTTTTCTTCCTTTTAATGGTTTAATTATTGGACAATATGGGATAGGCATAGGATAGTCCAATTAACCAATAAAATTAATGAAACAATTGTATTTTAATTTAAATATATATATGCATTTATTTTTTCATATTATAGAAAGTGTTATGTTACTTTTAAAATTTATATTTTCTCATTATACAAAAATATAATATCTTATTATTAACAGAAACGTTGTATGTGATTGTGATTCTCTATATGACATATTTATAGTTTAATTTTGTTAATAACATATACGAGCAATTGCACCATATGTTGCAAAAGAAACGTCGTAAGTCAATAGCATGGGAAAAAGTAGCCTATAAGAAATAAGAAGGCAATAGTAGCCTAGAAGAAATAAGATGTTGCAGAGTACAAGTCATCGTGAAGGAATGAAAGGAAAACTTTTCTTCCATGGAAGCTAGTTGTGGAGGTTTCAAAGATATTGATGATAAGAGTTATCAACCAAAAAATTTTCTTATAGATTTTTTTTTGGGGTAAATTTCATAGTGCCTTTCTATTTTTTATTTTGTAATGAGCAAGTTGCTATACAAATTTTACTGAAATTAGTAGCTTCAACCTACCCAAAGGAAACCAGGTCTGTTGGCCACCTCAAAGAGTTATAAGCCAACCAAAATTGGTATTGTTTTTTCCTTCTACTCACAGCTAATATCCCTTTATTATGTCCATAAAATCTACAGATAAAACAGAAACTATACATACTATCCTCAAAAAACATACAAAACTAGATACATAAAAGTGTCAACCATCTGAAGAATCCACAGGTGTTGGGTCCTTTGCAGTTCACCCTAGCATCTCCTCTTGCTGCATGTTCAGGAGCTGCTGTTCAATCCTTCCTATTCATGCATTTGTTTGTATTTGAGCCTTGGCCATTTCCCGCATATCCTATTTCATCTGTTGGAGTTCAAAGAGTAATGAAGGATTGGCTTTCTTTTCTTGCATACTCAACATCGAGTTTGCTAATACACATTTAAATTTCCAGTATGTCTTAACTGATTGTTGGAATAGAGAAACTATGCCTCTTGTATTCCCTAGGTCAGAGATAAAATCCATTCTTTCCTCTTGATCTTTAAGATCATCATCTTCAACATCACTTTCTCTCTCCCAACCCTGAATAGTTTTACGAATGTGCATTGGAGTCCCTGTATCATAAATATTTGCTATATTTTCTAGAGTCTGCTTATTACTCTTTCTTCCTCTTTTGCTTGGACCAACTTCCTGAGGTGGTTGTAGCTTCTTCCCTTTGCCTTTTGTCATTCTACCCTGACAGAGACTGTCTGATTTTATGAATGACAAAGACCCTGTATCATAAAAGGTGAAAATTATGTGAAACTTAGGTTCAATATTAAACTCCATATGATTCTCTTTTACCCGAGCATTGAAATATAGATTGCGCGTTGCAATCTTTTGAAAATTAACAAACTATTCCCTCTCATTTTTTAATTGGTTCTACTGTTGAATTAATAGTAGTAAGGTTTTCCCGAGAGAAAATAAAGTATACGCAGTGCCACAGAAATTTGGACTAACCCAAAGAATTTGAGACTTAAGAGGAGAGTAAATCTGAGTTTGTAAAGACCTCCCTTTCCAGACGCAGGAATAGAAATTGAGACAACGAGATTTCCTAATGCAGTTTGAGACACTTAGTTAGTGAATGAAAAGGCTGGAATGACAAAGGACACTAAAGTACCAATAGCCAACTCTACTCTTAAGCTTTTGATATCCGAAGGCTAGTTATTTCAGGAGATTTTGAATACAAAGAAGAAACTTAACTAGACCATTCAAAACCAAGATAAAATTATTCCATAGAAAACATTCAATAGACTTTGAAAAGCACATATTTAACCCATGCGAATTGACATAGCTGAGGTGCTGGATATGCGGACCAAGAGGATTACAGAGGACCATACTTTCATAATCATAAGAAAAGCACAGACTTAACCCATGAAATTTGACATTACTGAGATACAGGTAAGGAGGATGAGTAGGGCTATGAAATCAGGGTTGTATTTTCAAATGAACCCCCTCTACCATTACATGTAAACCATAAAAAATAAAAAGCTAACTGGGAATGGAAAATTCTTTGCAGCACCTGTAAAAACTCCTTCTTTCATTGTAGGAATGCTAACACGAAAACCTAATTTTGAAAATAGAGTGATGGGGACCAGTACATATGCAAAAATCCTCCGTCCGCTATGCTGAGCTTCCTATTCCTGCAAGTCCTCTATCGCTGCTCTTGTTCGAATTACAACTTTTATTTGAAATAATGTTTTACAATAGCGAGAACTTACCTTATTCATTCTCCTACCCTATAGCCAGCATACCTTCCCATTCTCTGCCATGCATTTATGAATTGGAATGGCTTGCATCGTGATCATTTACTAAGGCATGTGCGAGATCGATTATCATCACGCGGTGTAATTCTAGTGCATGATAGTTAGCTGACAAGCCCCACTGCGTGGCATTTTCATGCTGCCATCCTCCCTTTGCTGGCACCCCGATCGGGGATAATTTTGTTATAGATTTTGAAATAGGAAATTTGGGGTGAAAACATATATGTAAATGAAGATAATATGTTCCCATATATACAAATTTTGTTATAGATATTGAAATAGGAAATTGAGGGTGAAAATCCTTTGGTGATTAATAATCCAACGCGTAACTCAAATAAGATACTTTAAATACATTCAAGTACAATCTATCTAGCATAGATGTAAATAAAGAGAATTTTTATCAACAAAAATAGAGTTTACTTCAAGTTCATCTACATATCCGAGCGCCAATTGCATGCTTATTAGAAATTGTGTATGAAGAATAATAGTCTTGTTATATAGAAGTGAATTTCATTTTAATATGGAGACATTTTTGGAAGGAGATATTGTTCTTTATGTTATGGTTTATTTTCTTAACTCCAAACTTGGTTTATTCTTTCTCTAGAAAAAAAATACAAAGTAAATTCACAAATTTAAGTTATAGTTTTATATTTCAAAATTACAAATATAGTTTCTTATTAAAATATTTTACACATCCTAGGTTATTCTAAATTGATCAAGAGTATAGAATTATTAGGGCGGTGTTCTATTTCCACTAAAATTCCGATGAGGTCCATCACAATGTATGGGGTTCATTGCAACCTTTGATATATTCTGTGAATTTTTTGATTTTTTTCTGGTGGCTACAACTTAGTTTTGGTTTTCACCTACTTATCATGATTCAAAACTTTGTTATCATCTTAGCTCATTAGAGAATTATATATATTATGTGAGCTAAAGTGATGTTTTTTTTGTCACAATGATTCAAAAATAAGTTATTATACCAAAATATTGACTTTCTTGGTGTCTATTTTCTTTAATCTTATTAAAATATTTTACACATCCTAGGTTATTCTAAATTTATCAAGAGTATAGAATTATTCGGGTAGTGTTCTATGTGCTCTAAAATTCCCATAAGGTCTATCACAATGTATGAGGTTCATTGCAACCTTGGATATATTCTATGAGTTGTTGTGATTTTTTGCTTGTGGCTACAACTTAGTTTTGGTTTTCACCTAGTTATCATGATTCAAAACTTTGTTATCATCTTAGATCCTTATAGAATTATATATATTATGTGAGCTAATGTGATCTTTTGTTTGTCACAATGATTCAAAAATCAGTTATCATACCACAATATTGACTAATATTGACTTTCTTTTACCCGAGCATTGAAATATGGATTGTGTGTTGCAATCTTTCGAAAATTAAAAAACTATTCCCTCTCATTTCCGAATTTCTTCCACCGTTGAATTAAAAGTAGTAAGGTTTTTTCGAGAGAAAATAAAGTATACGCAGTGCCACGAAAATGTGGACTGACCCAATGAAATTAAGTTTTAAGAGAAGAGTAAATCTGATTTTGTAAAGACCTCCCTTTCGATACGCAGGAATAGAAATTGAGACAACAAGATTTCCTAATGCAGTCGGAGACACTTAGATAGTGAATGAAAAGGCTGGAATGACAAAGGACACTAAAGTACCAACAACCAACTCTACCCTTAAGCTTCTGATACCCGAAGGCCAATTATCTCGGGAGCTTTTGAATACAAAGAAGAAACTTAACCAGACCATTTGAAGCCAAGATAAAATAATTCTAGAGCAAACATTAAATAGACTTTGAAAAGCGCAGATTTAACCCATGCGAATTGACATAGCTGAGGTGTTGGAAATGTGGGCCAGGAGGATTACAGAGGTCCACACTTTCATAATTATAAGAAAAGAATAGAGTTAACCCATGCAATTTGACATTACTGAGATACAGGTAAGGAGGATGAGCAGGACTACGAAAGCAGGGCTGTATTTTCAAATGAACCCCCTCTACTATTACATGCAAACCATAAAAAAAGAAAAAGCTAACTGGGAACGACAAATTCTTTGTAGCACCTGTAAAAACTCCTTTCATTGTCAGAATGCTAATAGGAAAACCTGATTTTGAAAATAAAGTGATGAGGACAAGTACATACCCAGAAATCCTCTGCCCACTATGCTGAGCTTCCTGTTCCTGCAAGTCCTCTGTCACTGCTCTTTTCTGAATTACAGCTTCGGTTTGAAATAATTTTTTAGAACAATAATAACATACCTTATTCATTCTCCTACCCCACAACCAGCGTACCTTCCCATTCTCTGATATGCATTTATGAATTGGAACGGCTTGCATCGTGATCATTTACTAAGGCACGTGCGAGATCAATTACCACCGCGCAGTGTAATTCTAGTGCATTATGGTCAGCTGACAAGCCCCACTGCGTGGCATTGTCATGCTGCCATCCTCCCTTTGTTGGCACCTCGATCGGGGATAATTTTGTTATAGATTTTGAAATAGGAAATTTGGGGTGAAAAGATATATGTAAACCAAGATAATAAGTTCACATATATACACATTTTGTTATAGATATTGAAATAGGAAATTGAGGGTGAAAATTCTTTGGTGATTAATAATCCAGCGCGTAACTCAAATAAGATATTTTAAATACATTCAAGTACAATCTATCTAGCGTAGATGTAAATAAAGATAATTTTTATTAACAAAAATAGAGTTTACTTCAAGTTCATCTACATATCTGAGTGCCCATTGCATGCTTATTAGAAATTGTATATGAAGAACAATAGTCTTGGTATACAGAAAGTGAATGTCATTTTAATATGGAGACATTTTTGCAAGGAGATATTGTTCTTTATGTTATGGTTAATTTTCTTAACTCCAAACTTCGTTTATTCTTTCTCTATGTACATAAGAAAAAAAATACAAAGTAAATTCACAAATTTAAGTTATAGTTTTATATTTCAAAATTACAAATATAGTTTCTTATTAAAATATTTTACACATCCTAGGTTATTCTAAATTGATCAAGAGTATAGAATTATTAGGGTGGTGTTCTATTTCCACTAAAATTCCTATGAGGTCCATCACAATGTATGGGATTCATTGCAACCTTGGATATATTTTGTGAATTTTTTGATTTTTTGCTTGTGGATACAACTTAGTTTTGGTTTTCACCTACTTATCTGATTCAAAAATTTGTTATCATCTTAGCTCATTATAGAATTATATATGTTATGTGAGCTAATGTGATGTTTTTTTTGTCACAATGATTCAAAAATCAGTTATTATACCACAATATTGACTTTCTTGGTGTCTATTTTCTTTAATCTTATTCAAATATTTTACACATCCTAGGTTATTCTAAATTGATCAAGAGTATAGAATTATTCGTGTAGTATTCTATGTGCTCTAAAATTCCCATGAGGTCCATCACAATGTATGAGGTTCATTGCAACCTTGGATATATTCTATGAGTTGTTGTGATTTTTTTCTTGTGGCTACAACTTAGTTTTGGTTTTCACCTAGTTATCATGATTCAAAACTTTGTTATCATCTTAGATCCTTATAGCATTATATATATTATGTGAACTAATGTGATTTTTTGTTTGTCACAATGATTCAAAAATCATTTATCATACCACAATATTGACTAATATTGACTTTCTTTTACCCGAGCATTGAAATATGGATTGCGTGTTGCAATCTTTCGAAAATTAAAAAACTATTCCCTCTCATTTCTGAATTGCTTCCACCATTGAATTAAAAGTAGTAATGTTTTCCTGAGAGAAAATAAATTATATGCAGTGCCACGAAAATGTGGACTGACCCAATGAAATTAAGATTTAAGAGAAGAGTAAATCTGATTTTGTAAAGACCTCCCTTTCGAGACACAAGAATAGAAATTGAGACAACGAGATTTCCTAATGTAGTCTGAGACACTTAGATAGTGAATGAAAAGGCTGGAATGACAAAGGACACTAAAGTACCAACAACCAACTCTACCCTTAAGCTTCTGATACCCGAAGGCCAATTCTCTTAGGAGATTTTGAATGTAAAGAAGAAACTTAACCAGAACATTTGAAGCCAAGATAAAATAATTCTAGAGAAAACATTCAATAGACTTTGAAAAGCACAGATTTAACCCATGCGAATTGACATAGGTGAGGTGTTGGAAATGCGGGCCAACAGGATTACAGAGGTCCATACTTTCATAATCATAAGAAAAGCACAGAGTTAACCCATGCAATTTGACATTACTAAGATACAGGTAAGGAGGATGAGCAGGGCTACGAAAGCAGGGCTATATTTTCAAATGAACCCCCTCTACCATTACATGCAAACCATAAAAAAAGAAAACACTAACCAGGAACGACAAATTCTCTGCAGCACCTATAAAAACTCCTTCTTTCATTATCGAAATGCTAACAGGAAAACCTAATTTTGAAAATAGAGTGATGAGGACAATTACATACCCAGAAATCCTCTGCCCTCCATGCTGAGCTTCATGTTCCTGCAAGTCCTCTATCACTACTCTTTTCTGAATTATGGCTTTTGTTTGAAATAATGTTTTACAACATCAAGAACTTACCTTATTCATTCTCCTACCCCATAGCCTACGTACCTTCCCATTCTCTGTCATGCATTTATGAATTGGAATGAATTGCATCGTGATCATTTACTAAGACACGTGCGAGATCGATTCCCACTGCGCGGTGTAATTCTAGTGCATGATGGTCAGCCGACAAGCCCCACTGCATGGCATTGTCATGCTTCCATCCTCCCTTTGCTGGCACCTCGATCGGGGATAATTTTGTTATAGATTTTGAAATAGGAAATTTGGGGTGAAAACATATATGTAAACCAAGATAATATGTTCACATATATACAAATTTTGTTATAGATATTGAAATAGGAAATTGAGGGTGAAAATCCTTTGGTGATTAACTCGTAACTCAAATAAGATATTTTAGATACATTCAAGTAAAATCTATCTAGAATAGATGTAAATAAAAAGAATTTTTATTAACAAAAATAGAGTTTACTTCAAGTTCATCTACATATCTGAGCGCCAATTGCATGCTTATCAGCAATTTTATATGAAGAACAATAGTCTTGGTACACAGAAAGTGAATGTCATTTTAATATGGAGATATTTTTGGAAGGAAATATTGTTCGTTATGTTATGGTTTATTTTCTTAACTCCAAACTTGGTTTATTCTTGGTTTAGACTTTAAATTATATATTGGATGGAGGGAAAGGTTATGATAAAAATTGTAAAAAAACCCCTTAAGGTTGTCTCAACTTACTCTGTTGTTAATCACATAGTGTCAATTTTGTAAAACTATAATCTACAATAAGGACTAAGTGGGTTTTTTCTTTTGTAAGTTTTGTTTGAAATTAAGAATTAAAAAAAAAAAAAATTTATAAAATCTAAAATTATGTAGTGAGAAACATTGTTTAAAATTTCAGAATAAAAAGTTGAGTAAGTTTGACATCATATAATATGAAAATTGTTTATGATTATAAAGCAAAAAACATGTAAGATTTTTTAAGCTAAAATTAGATAATTAAAGATATGTATATAGTTTTTTTTGAATGGAAGAAAGAGTATCTATGTAGTTACAAACTATTACAATTAAGTAATTAAAGGTAAATTTAGTGTTATTCAAGAAATGAGAATTATGAACATTCATCATTATTTCTCAAGATAAATCATGTCTTGTGAAATAATTTGGAAATTTAAAAAGATCACATATTTTAAAAAGATCATTATTAATTTAAATTTTTAGATATTAACTAATACTACTCATCAATAATAAAACAATTGTAACATAAATAATATATAACATAAAAAACCATGTATTTTTGGAATAATAAAATAGTTGTAACAAAAATAATATAGAACAAGAAAAACTATGTATATTTGGATGTATAAAAATTTATATACTTTTTTGATGCAGGGCTAGCCTACAAAACCCAGAATCTTTAATCACATGCATATAAACATGCATCTCAGCATTTCCCCAAATTAAAACCTCAATGTCCGGGCAATTCCAACAACTTAATTTGCGGAAGCTTCTCAACATGTGGTTCAAAATCATTCACCATTGATTTCATACTTTCATTAAATGCCATCATATATGGAATTATATCAATTCCAATATCTACTCATTAACAGGGCAAATTCATAACTTTTGAAACTTTCAATCCAACCCAATGACTCAAACATTCGAGTACTCATATATATCCAACCCAATAAACATCATTCATATATGACCCAATGAAACAATGCGCCCATGTTTTAATATTCAATTTGACATTATATTAATCCACCCAACCTGGCACGGCAATATCACTATTTCCATAATATTTGACTTGTACAAGATTATGTAGTCCGACCTTCAGTTTACAAAACAAATATCACATATATATATGAATGCGCCTTATACCATTCCACTTACCAAGCTGGTTAACACCTTATGTATGCTTGTTTGCTATGGCAGTTTGTATACACTTTCAGGTTTTTATCAATTCAATTACATACCTTTCAATCGAATGAGCACCGAATCCATCGCTCAGTAGTTGAGCTCTTCACTATTCACGCCTCTGCATATGGAAATCCACTTGGTTTTTCAACAACTCCGTGTTCTGCTTCTAAACTTGGGTTCTCACTCTATCATCATCGATCTTCCAAAGCGAACATTGTACAACGCCATTTTTTTTTATGCCATCACTTCTGGCATCGGTCCATTCACCACTTGCACTTTAAGTCACGCCTTCTACACTTGATTTAACTCGATCTCCAACTCCACCTTTTAATCACATGTCTTTTCCATTTAATTCTGCATTCCATTAACGCTTTTCCAGATACTGTCTTTTGTTGTGACTATTACAATGCTGCACATACAATCTGTGATTCAACCTTACAACGTTTGGATATATAACACCTGTACAATCCACAACATGAACCAGATGAAAAAAAAAACCAATTGCAGCAACAATGTTCTGCAACTAATAAAACTGATGCCACTACTCCCAACTCGTTTTCTTTGGCATTTCACCTTATGGTTCGATTATAGCGTCGACATTCCACCAACAGAATTCAACATAGTCTTAACTTACTTGATAATTAGACATTGGTTTTAAATCAAAGCGTTCTCCACCAAGGAATGATCAGAATTCCTCACGATTTCCCTTTGGTTTGATCCACAGATATTTTACCTCTGCCACTTCAATCTATTGAATGCAAGTTAATAGATTAACGCCAGAATCAAACATTTAATGTAATTATTACTTGCTTCTTGAATAAACCATTCACTTTAGGATTCAACTGAATTTCAAGTCGACATAAAAAATAAAACCCAGTGAACTCAATTCGTAATTTGGAACAATCAACAAGTCAACACCAATTCTACGCCTTTTCATTCAATAAGTTTGCATTGTGGTTTTCACATTCGCTGGCGCTCTTCTTTTTCCATTTCTATCAATCAAAGTTACAGGTCGATATACGATATACATAGACATGGATTATCAATATAATTTAACAATTTCCATATTAAATTTGATCCTTCCAACTTATACGCATAAATCGAACTTACAATTCTTTTACTTCCTTCAGTCGATCTTCCCAATGATCGATACCATAAATACATACAACTTTCACAATCGATCAACCAATGTATATATATAATATGAAATAAAACAAATTACTTACAAAATCTTGGCCAGATATTCGAGATATGTGGCCCTTTACAATCGCCCGAAGGCTTCCAAGTAGAAACTTGCTTTCTACTCACACTCTCACTCTCTCTTCAACCATTCAAGTGTCATTCTCCTCTCAAAAACCACTCATATTTATACATAGAGAATGCATTTAATTCACTCAAAATATCTCTCCACCTAATCCTCAACTAATCTATATTTTAAGTGTGGACTCAACAAAGTCCCATACATAGAATTCCTAATCTCTAATTTTGATCCTAATCTATTTCTCTCATATCCTTTTAATTAATAAAAGAATATTTACAAAAACCTCACTTTATCTCCTATTTTATTAAAAATGACAAATTAATTAATAAAATAATAAAAATGTCACACCCCCCTTTATTACATATTTACAAATGAAAAATGGCCTTGATGCTCCTGCATCAGACTCCCAACGTTAAAATTAATCATGATCGCCTGATCATGTGTTTGGATCTGTGTATGCCTGGATCCCATATCTTGTGCTGTAACTTTCCACTTGTCGCTGCTTCTATCTGTTGTTCTTCTCCAGGTCTCCACACTTTATGTTGCATTCTGCCTCCAGCTATGCCTTCATACTCTGCCTGTGTCTTTCCCTTGCTTAATTTCTTCTTCTTTCTTGTTGTTGTCTGCTGCCTCTGAGACACCTCCATCATCAGTCTTCTGATGGTTTCAATCTCTATGTCCAACCTACTACTGCTGTCTCCAATTCCTGTTAATTCAGCTGCTGTAGCTCCTTCTGCTATTACTGCTCTTCTTGCCGCCAACATTGATGTTGCTGCTGTCAATGTTGTCTCAGCTGTCACCATAAATGTCGCCGCCTCCCAAACTTCCTGTCCCTCTGCAACATTCTTTTGCTCATCACCTGCAAATTTATATTCTATCTCCAGCAAACATTTCAACCATCTCTTCTCAAACATTTCATCAACATGTTGCAAATTAGCTCTAGCATAACCTTCATCTTTCCCTTCGACAATCTTCAGTAATTTTCCATCATCATCTTGATTGATTCTGGCAATCAAATCAAGTTCTTCAGATACTGTAGCCTCATCCTCTAACACTGTAGTAGTTTCAAAATTTTGTCCACCAATTTTCTCTTGGCTATACAGACAAGCCAACTCTTTCCTGTCATTCATGGAAACAAGCCTCGGCTTATGAGACATGACTGTCTCATCCTCTACTTGCAATAGTTCTTCTTTTTCCAAGACAATTCCAAACAATGAACTGTCTTCTGTATCACCTGTAAACACAATCAAATTGTCAGCTCCAAAATCACAAGACCCAATGGTTTCACTTGTTGATTCAGTCACCAAGTTTTCTCTCTGTAGCTCCAAGTATTCTTCAGGACTCAGAAAACCTTCACTAGCTTTCTCCTCAGCTTCCTCTGGCAACACTTCAGTATGCTGCTCTGAGTTTTCTTCCAACTCCTTTGTTAGCACATCAGTATGCTGATTTGCATTCACCATGAGACTGTCAGCTAGTCTCTCCCTTTTACCATCCTCTGCTTTACGACTGTCATTCATGAAAACTTCCTTACTTTGCTTCCTCAGCAAATTATCCTACACATAAGTCCTCTGTTTCTCCAATTCTCTTCTCTGAAGATCTAGTTTCCTATACAATTCAACAATTTCATTAGGAGTAGAACTTGGAAACTTCACACAATTTTCCATACCTTCACCGACTCTTGACCAATCATTAGCTGGTCCTTCTCTCACTGCACCAAAATTCTGATTAGACTCCTTTGTCTTCATTTCCTCCTGAGATCTTGCTATCTCAGCATCAATCTGAACAACCTTCAGATTCAACTCTTCTTGAACAAACTCTAAAGCTTGCTCATTTCCCGGTACTGTACCTGCAAACATACACAACTCATTAGTTTTAAAACCACAAGACTTTTCAGTCTTGACTGCTCCCTCCAGCACTTCCCTTTGAACAAATTTGCACGTGGAATCTTCAAATTCCATCTCTGGCTCAAGAACTCTAAGTTCCTTCTTCAATAAGGCAATCACACTTTGCCTCAACTTCATCTGCAATGGTTTCCAAATCACTCTCTTTCCCTTCAGTGGAAAGATCCATCCTCCTTTCTGATTTTCCTGCTCTTGCAGCCATTCTTCTAGTACCTGCAATTGTACCTTCATTACTGCAATTTCTCTTTCTCGGACTTCATCAGTCAACTCATCTCTATGGAATTTCTCTGAACCTCTTCTCTGATCCTCCATGATCATCTTCTCCATGAGTTTCTCACTCATCATGAGTTGCACTAGCCTCTGCAACAACAAGCTCTCCTGCTGCCGCCGCTTACCTCACCAAGCTCTCCTCACTCAGTCTTTTGGTAAGTACTGGTTCACTGCCTCTGGAACCTCTTGAGCATTCTCCTCTGCTCTCTCTAGGCTATCTCTTCAACTCACTTTCTTCTTTAGGACACTGCAATTGTCCTCCCTATCTAGCCTTTAGCTGAATGTCAGGTTCACTGCCATCATCTTAGCTGCAACCATAAACTTCAATCACAAATTTCAAATCAGGAAATTATCTCACCTTTAAGATCCCGCATGATCTTGTCCTCCTTTCATTTCTGCAATCTGTTCACCTCAATTGTGTAGCTTGCATATTAGATTTAAAAATCTGATCTTCCTTTTAGTCATCACCACACATTCAAAGAAAACACACTTTAGTTCTCAACAAAACCTTCTGTCCTCATTCAGAAAAACAAATATCTTCTATTTCAACAGAGCCAAGCTCTGATACCAAAAATGATGCAGGGCTAGCTTGCAAAACCCAGAATCTTTAATCACATGCATATAAACATGCATCTCAACATTTCCCCAAATTAAAACCTCAATGTTCGGGCAATTCCAACAACTTAATTTGCGGAAGCTTCTCAACATGTGGTTCAAAATCATTCACCATTGATTTCATACTTTCATTAAATGCCATCATATATGGAATTATATCAATTCCAATATCTACTCATTAGCAGGGCAAATTCATAACTTTTGAAACTTTCAATCCAACCCATTGACTCAAACATTCGAGTACTCATATATATCCTACCCAATAAACATCATTCATATATGACCCAATGAAGCAATGCGCCCATGTTTTAATATTCAATTTGACATTATATTAATCCACCCAACCTAGCATGGAAATATCACTATTTCCATAATATTTGACATGTACAAGATTATGTAGTCCGACCTTCAGTTTACAAAACAAATATCACATATATATATGAATGCGCCTTATCCCATTCCACTTACCAAGCTGGTTAACACCTTATGTATGCTTGTTTGCTATGGTAGTTTGTATACACTTTCAGGTTTTTATCAATTCAATTACATACCTTTCAACCGAATGAGCACCGAATCCATCGCTCATTAGTTGAGCTCTTCACTATTCACGCCTCTGCATATGGAAATCCACTTGGTTTTTCAGCAACTCCGTGTTCTGCTTCTAAACTTGGGTTCTCACTCTATCATCATCGATCTTCCAAAACGAACATTGTACAACGCCATTTTTTTTTATGCCATCACTTCTGGCATCGGTCCATTCACCACTTGCACTTTAAGTCACGCCTTTTGCACTTGATTTAACTCGATCTCCAACTCCGCCTTTTAATCACATGTCTTTGCCATTTAATTCTGCGTTCCATTAACACTTTTCCAGATACTGTCTTTTGTTGTGACTATTACAATGCTGCACATACAATCTGTGATTCAACCTTACAACGTTTGGATATATAACACCTGTACAATCCACAACATGAACCAGATGAAAAAAAAAACCGATTGCAGCAACAATGTTCTGCAACTAATAAAATTGATGCCACTACTCCCAACTCGTTTTCTTTGGCATTTCACCTTATGGTTCGATTATAGCGTCGACATTCCACCAACATAATTCAACATAGTCTTAACTTACTTGATAATTATACACTGGTTTTAAATCAAAGCATTCTCCACCAAGGAATGATCAGAATTCCTCACGATTTCCCTTTTTGGTTTGATCCACAGAGATTTTACCTTTGCCACTTCAATCTATTGAATGTAGGTTAATAGATTAACGCCAGAATCAAACATTTAATGTAATTATTACTTGCTTCTTGAATAAACCATTCACTTCAGGATTCAACTGAATTTCAAGTCGACATAACAAATAAAACCCAGTGAACTCAATTCATAATTTGGAACAATCAACAAGTCAGCACCAATTCTACGCCTTTTCATTCAATAAGTTTGCATTGTGGTTTTCACATTCGCTGGCGCTCTTCTTTTTCCATTTCTATCAATCAAAGTTACAAGTCGATATATGATATACATAGACATGGATTATCAATATAATTTAACAATTGCCATATTAAATTTGATCCTTCCAACTTATACGCATAAATCAAACTTACAATTCTTTTACTTCCTTTAGTCGATCTTCCCAACGATCGATACCAGAAATACATACAACTTTCACAATCGATCAACCAATGTATATATATATATATATATATATATATATATATATATATATATATATATATATATATATATATATATATATATATATATATATATATAATCTGAAACAAAACAAATTACTTACAAACTCTTGTTGACCGGATATTCGAGATCTGTGGCCCTTTACAATCGCCCGAAGGCTCCCAAGAGGAAACCTTCTCACTACTCACACTCACACTCTCTCTGCAACTATTCAAGTGTATTTTCCTCACAAAAACCACTCATATTTATACATAATAATGAATTTAATTCTCTCCAAAAATCCCTCCACCTAATCCTCAACTAAATCTATATTTTAGGTGTGGACTCAACAAAGTCCCATACATAGAATTCCTACTTCCTAATTTTGCTCCTAATCTATTTCTCTCATATCCTTTTCATTAATAAAAGAATATTTACAAAATCCTCACTTATATAATTTATCTCCTATTTTATTAAAAATAACAAACTAATTGAAAAAATAATAAAAATGTCACACCCCCCTTTATTACATATTTACAAATGAAAAATGGCCTTCATGCTCCTGCATCAATTTTATTAAGTGAAATTTTAAAAGAATAATGGTTATAAATATTAAAAAATAATTTTATTAAATAATTAGTTTAGATCTATATTATTGATGGGAGGGATCAATGACTTTTGCATATCAAGACATTTGATCCCTCTTGGCTCTGGGTAGATCTAGAGTTAGAACATCTTAATTCCCCCCTTTAGATAAACCACATTCCACATGAATACCATGAGTCAATACCATGGGTTGTTTTTATAGTTTAGTAAATAATTTTATTAAATAATTAATTTAGATCTATATTCTCGATGACAGGGATCAATCACTTTTGCATATCAAGACATTTGATCGCTCTTGGCTCTGGGTAGATCTAGAGTTAGAACATATTAATTCCCCCCTTTAGATAAACCACATTCCACATGAATACCATGAGTCAATACCATGGGTTGTTTTTATAGTTTAGTATTATTTTTATTTTTTATTTGACCTAGTTAAAATGTTCATTACAATATGTCAATATTCTTATTTAATTTACTTTTACTTTTATTTTTGTGTAATTTGACAAAGTCACCAAAACCTAAATTCAATCACTTATTAAAAAAAACCTAACATTATAAAAAATATATATGAAACTTTTACTTGTGAATCTAATGGCCTAAAACATTTCAATCGTCTAACATTTGATCCAATGGCTAAGACATTGACACAGTGACACCTAGGTGAGTTGTTTTCAAATAATAATGTCTTACGACGTATTGTAAAGTGGTGTATAGGGCTTTGTCCAAATTGTGGTAATAGGAAAGGAAATAAAACCAAAGAAAAAAAAGAAAAAAGTAGAGTAAATATTTTATGGTTTTGTTTATATATAGTATTATGAATGTAGAGATTATTGATAGCCCGTAGTATTTGTTAAAATATCCATGGTAAAATAGTGATAAATATCCATACCACCATATGGGTATAACCCATAGTATTGGCCCGTGGTTTTGTAACAAAGCCTATTTACTAGTTATAGTATCCATGATAAAATGGGGTGGATATTGATATTAAATTTTATGTCCTATTAATTAAATTTAAATATGTTTAGGGATTATTATTTTAATTTAAAATGGATATTAATCTATAACTATTATTTATAAGTTACTGAGATTAGTGCCCACCAAAATTTATGAAACTTATGGAAAAAACTTCATATAGAAGAATTATTGAAATTGTAATAAACTAAAACCTAACCATGTGTTCAAGATGCTTGTAATTTCTCAATTAAGACTTAATTGGATTTGGTTTCCCATTTTTAGTGTCCAAGGTAAATATTGTGCCTTTGAATGTCATTAATATTTCTATGTGGAAGAAAGAAATAATTGTGTGAGAGTTAGTAAAAGTTATTCTTTATATCTAAACTACTACTTGAAATGTGATTAATGGTTCATTGTGTGAATACACAACAATGGTTCCAAATTTCATCCTAGATTAATATTTTGAAAGCCACCAAGAGTAAACAAATGATTGATCATATTAAGCCAATTCATTAATTATGGTAATTCAAGAAAGTAATTTGATGTTAATAAACCATTAGAGCATGAATGACAAGTGCATTGCACTAGTAACTTGGTTAGTATTGAGAGAAAATCTTAGGATCTCACACATGAGAGGAGATCCTTCGGGATTTGATTGATATTTGTAATGATTGATTACAAGAATAGTAAAGGAACAAATTATACCTATCATTATATATGTGTGTGATTCAACTAGGGACGAACAAATCCTAAGTTGCATTAATAAGTCATGTATGGAACAGATAATTGAACATTTCAAAATGGTGAAGACACGAGGAAATAGAGGTTAAGGAGGATCATCATAAGGAACTCCTACAAATAACCCATTTCCATTTCCAGAGTTAGCTCTTATCTTACGCTCCCTAGAAGCAATTAATGAGACCTTAAGAGGCCACCAAACAACTGAGGTGGAAGTAGAGCACCCTCCATCAGGGTTAGGAAATATCGAGGGGTCAAGAGACTCTGATGGAGGACCTCCAATCGAGGACATTATGAGAGAGCTCCAAAATATTAAGCTCCCAGAGTTCGCTGGAGGTCGTGCTAGTGAACGAGCAGAAGCCTGGTTAGAGGGAATGAGAAGGTGCTTTGCACTAAGAGATTATAATTCCAATTCAAAAGCTAAAATAGCAATATTCTAACTCATAGATAGTGCCCTGAACTGGTGGGGTAACTTAGAGCGTCAACTACACCTCACTCCTGACACAGTTACCTGGGAATTATTTGAGGAGAGATTCAGGAAAAAGTACCTACCAACATTTTATGAAGAACAACAAGTAGGAACCTTCCATGCTTTGGTACAAGGAAACTGCACAGTAGAGGAATATGAGATTCGATTCATGGAATTAGTCAAGTATGTCTCCTACATGGACACTGATCAACGCCAAGCAAATCGTTTCATTTATGGATTGAACCCTAAGATTAAGGCAATGGTACGGATATGGAAACCATCCTTAGTTGTAGAAGTTGTTGAACATGCTCGTTATGTTGAAGAGCACTTAGAATTAAAAGGTGGAAACAAAACCATTTTTCCACACCAACCAAGGTTTATGGGAAAGGCCCCTCGTACCTTCTCCAGGGGAGGAAGTTTGAGGCCACCACCATATGGAAATAGGGTTGTGCCGAGAATGCTGACAATGGGGATTTCAATGGTTGCCAGTACATCTTCACCAACAACTTCAAGGACTCATGGAAATCACAGTCAGACACGAGGAGCCACGAGCAGGGGTAGGGGTCTCAGGGGAAGGAGCTATTTCCAAAGAACTCTACAAAATTCTGTTCGGAGGCTACATCACATCACTTGTTGGGGATGTGGGGGACCTCATTACCAGCGTGACTGTCCTGAGTTACAAATAAGTAAAAACCATAGAGAAGGAAAAGCACCAATGGGGGAGGCAAGCAACCACCATCGAATCTATGCAGCAGTTGATAACCACCAAGTTGAACACCATTTTGTTGTGGTAGAAACCACAAGTATGATAAAATATGTAAAAGTTAAAAGTTTGTTTGATTCTGGTGCTACAAATAGTTTCATTTCACCAATTGCATTAGAAAAATTTGGGTTGGCAGCCTATGAGCACAATGACTTTAAACAAGTTGAAATGGCTTCTGGGATAAAACAAGCAGTAGGACCTAGTGTTAACCAATGTCAAGTGAGCCTCAGGGTGTGTACAACTAAGTTGAAGGTGTATGTCACAAATCTGGGGACATACGATGTGATCATTGGAATGGACTGGCTAGAAGCTCATTGAGCTTTGGTAGACTGTTTCAAAAAGAAGTTGATTTGTCTAGATGATGAAGGTAGGACAATTGAGATTTATGGTATCAAGAGAGGAGTGTCCCTATGATTTATCTCCACAATGAAGGTAAAACGTTGTCTCCGACAAGGTTGTAAAATATATGTAGTTGAGGCTATAAGTGACCAGAAAGGACCCTCCCTAGGTCAATACCTAGTTTTGTCAGAATTCAAGGATGTTTTCCCTAAGGAATTGTCTGGATTACCACCTGTGAGGGAGATCGATTTCACAATTGACTTGAAACCTGGTGCGGAACCAATATCCAAGAAAACCTATAGGATGACAACCCCAAAACTTTGTGAGTTGTATATGCAATTAAAAGAACTTTTAGCCTTGGGATTTATTAGACCTAGCATTTCACCTTAGGGTGCACTAGTAATTTTTGTCAAGAAGAAGGATGGGTCCTTAAGGTTATGCATAGATTATAGGGACTAGAATTGAGCCACAATAAAGAATAGGTACCCAATACCCAAAATAAATGACCTATTTGACCAAATGAAGGGAGCCACAGTTTTCTCAAAGATCGATCTACGATTTGGATACCACCAATTGAGGATCAAGGAAGGTGACATCCCAAAAAATACATTTCAGACTCGGTTTGGGCACTACAAGTTCGTAGTTGTACCATTTGGTTTGACCAATGCACCAGCAGTATTCATGAGTCTCATGAATGGTGTGTTCAGGAAATATTTGGACCAATTTGTGCAAGTATTTCTAGACGATATTCTGGTCTATTCCAAGAATGAAAAGGAGCATGAAGAGAACCTAAGGGTTGTGCTAACTTGCTTAAGGGAAAATCAATTGTATGGAAAATTGTCAAAATGTTCCTTCTTTCAAGAGAAAATTCATTATCCTGGGCACATCATTTCAGGAGAAGGGATTTCAGTTGACCTAGAAAAATTAAAGGCCATAATGGATTGGCCAGTGCCGAAAAATGCTCATGAGGTGCATAGCTTCATGGGGCTAGCAGGTTATTACCGTAGATTTGTGGTAGGGTTTTCAAAGATTGAAAAACCTATCACCACATTACAACGAAAAGGGGTTAGGTATGAATGGACAGATGAATGTGACACTGCCTTCACTGAACTAAAGAGTTTACTAACAAGTGTGCTAATCCTTCGAGTTCCTGACATGGAAAAGGACTTCATTATAGGCACAGATGCTTCAAAGCAAGGATTGGGAGAAGTGTTAATGCAAGAAGGAGGAGTAATAGATTACGCATCCAGAAATTTGAAAAAACATGAAGAATTGTATGCTACCCATGATCTAGAATTAGCAGCAATGATGTTAGCTTTAAAAATTTGGAGACACTACCTCATTGGGAGAAGATTTGAGTTAAGAACTGATCATCAAAGCTTGAAGTACTTCTTCACTTAGAGAGATTTGAATGCTAGACAAAGGCGGTGGAGTGAATTCATGAGTGAGTATGATTTTGGGATCTCATATATTAAGGGAAAGGAGAATGTGGTAGCAGATGCACTAAGCAGGAGGCCACGAACCTTCTCTTTAGTACCCTTGAGGGTTAATTTAAGGGAACGTGTGTTGGAAAAATTCTTTGAAGATAGTTGGTATATGAAATTTATATCAACACTCCAGAGTGGGAAGTAGATAGAACCAAAGTTTGAGGGTTATGTCCTTGAACCAGATGGACTATTGAGATTTCAAGGAAGAATGTACATCCCTAAGGAAGGGAGTATAAGAAGAACGATCCTTGAAGAGTCACATATAGCACTTTATTGTGCACATCCTGGAGTGAAGAAGATGTATGCTGACATGAAGAAACTCTTCTTTTGGGCAGGCATGAAGCATGACATAGTCCAGTTTGTCACCAAATGTCTTGAATGTCAATGAGTGAAGGCTGATCATCACCATCCAGCAGGACTCCTACAACCGCATGACATCCCTATGTCTAAATGGGAGGTCATTTCTATGGATTTCGTTGTAGGTTTTCCGCTCACTTTACAGAAGCACAATGCTATATTGGTTGTAGTTGATAAATTAATTAAAAGTGCCCATTTCATCCCAGTGAGAGATACTTATGATGTTATTGATGTGGCACGAGTTTTTATAAGTGAAGATATTCGACTACACGGGTTACCCACAAAGATAATTTCTGATAGAGACTCTCGCTTTACATCTAGGTTTTGGACAAGTTTGCAGTCAGCATTGGGGACTCAGTTGAACCTGAGCACTGCATATCATCCCGAAATAGACGGATAGACTGAAAGAGTAAATCAGGTTATGGAACACATGCTCAGAATGTACGTCATGGATAATCAGACTCAGTGGGAAAGGTACTTACCATTGGTAGATTTTTCCTATAATAATAGTTACCATAGTTCCATTGGGATGCCTCCTTATCAAGCTCCATATGGGAGGCCATGCAGGATGCCATTGAGTTGGGAGAAGTTAGAGGACCGAGTAATAGTTGGGCCGGAGTTGGTACAAGAAATGGAGGAACAAGTAAGAAAGATTCGAGAAAGGTTAAAGGAAGCTCAATATAGACAGAAGAGTTAAGCCGATACATATAGGATTGATCGTAGTTATGAGTTAGGGGACCAAGTTTTTATTCGTATTCAACCCAACAAAAGCACCATACAGTTTGGGAAAGGGACAAATTTGTCACCTCAGTTTATAGGACCTTTTAGAATCAAGGAAAATATTGGACCAGTTTCCTATTGTCTTGTACTGCCACCCCATTTGCATAAAACTCATGATGTTTTTCATGTATCTATTTTATGACATTATGTTTCCAATGAATCTCACAAACTAGATTGGAGGGAATTGAAAGTCTTGGACGTGGGAACCATAATGGTTGAACCATTATGCATATTGGACCATAGGGTTCGACATCTCAGACGTCGCATGGTGGACCAGGTTAAGGTCCAGTGGGACAAGTATAGCCCAGGATCTGCTACCTGGGAGGATGCAGAGACTATACGTCGTGACTACCCCTCACTTTTCGAGCATCCATGATGCCCATTTTGACTTATATAACTACATATGCTAAGACTCTATTAGCAGTTCCATGTTATTTTATGAACGTTATGTAATATTGTTGCATTTTAGTTGGACAAATGAAACTACTCTTATAAATCATTAGATGTATTAGGTATGGTTGATTAAAATATTTGATGTATGACTTATTTGATGTATGATTTACTTGATGTATGACTTGTTGGGTTATGATTTATCTAGTGTATGACTTCTTAGATTTATTGTTGTTTGATGTGTGAATTAAGGAGATATGATTTATCTAGTGAATGACTTATCAAAATTGTGATTTATCTAAAGAGTTATTTCTAGTATGTCTTATGAAGTACAAATGTAGGACATGGATGATGAACTTCATAACATGAGGATTAAGATCACTTATCTATATATGTTTTTGGTTGTTATGTATATGCATGAATGAGAACTAAACTGCAGATTGGAAAGAACTATGTAATAACCAAGATATACGCTCCCAATGGGAAACGTTGACATATCCGACGAAGAATGGTATGATGTACATTGTTCTATTACATTTTGTATCTACTTGATATGCACTATTATAACATGGGTAAAGTGTAAATGATACAGGTGAAAAGACTACCTAACTGGATTATTCAATGACAAGTATCCAACCAGCGTTGTAGTGTGGTCCATATTAGGGTGTTGGCCCTTGTTTTAAGGAGGGGTGGAGGCATTTCCCACCGTGTAACCTTCAAGCCTGGAATCGTGGGAGGGCAGTGATGGACACGCTCCAGTTGCCTGCTGGGGAAGTTAGGTCGATATAGTCAACGCTTCCACCATATTGGTTTTATCAGTGCTTAGATCAGTATAGTTGATGCCATAGTATATTGTAGCAGAGGACGGATAGGATGGGAGCAGAAGTAGGTTAGAAAGGATAGGAGGTTATAAGTTAGATTGTAGACTCTTGATGGGAGGTGGTATCATTGCTTGACTTAATTCGACTACTATATCTATCTCTATTTTGTTATGCCTTATTTTCAAATTTCTTGTGTCATTTTCACTTTAACTTTGGGACAAAGTTTTCTGAAGGAGGGGTGTATGTAATGCCCCACTTGATCCCATAAGGAAAATTTTGATTAGCTTTTAATAAATCTGTAAATAATGACTTATAATCTTTGAGTAATATCTACACTTGTGAAAATAAAATTTTATTTTATTTTTATTGGTATGACCTATATTATTTATTTCATTTCTAATATGTCTTATCAAATCAAATCTTATATGAGGTATGGTCTTCCCTTATTTAATTCTAAAATCAAATATCTAGATTTTGTAAATCCAAAATGTCATCTCAATTTAAATTTTGGTCTTCTCCCATTTATTTTTGAATAAAATATCTATATATGGTAGGAAAGTCAATGTTAATAAATGAGAAGGATGGGGGGGTAGTCATGAAATTAATGGCAAGTAGTTGAAGTGGATGAGAGGAAAAAGATATAAAAGGGAAGGAGGATGAGAGGAAAGGGAAGGATTTTGGTCTTGTTTGACCTTGTGGAGGATTTTGGTCTTGTTGTGGCATTGTGAGGATTTTGGTCTTGTTTGGCCTTGTTGTGGCATTGAGAGGATTCTTGGTCCTTTTTGGCATTGAGGAGGATTCTCGGTCTTGTTTGGAGTTGGAGGGTGCTGATTCCCACTCGGACACACTACAACTGGTTGAACTTGGGCTCGGAGGGCTAAGGAGCCTGTGAAGGTTCCTTGGGCTAGGAATTCATTCCTAGTTGGCTGGGAGGTAAATCTAGTTGGGTATCCCAGCAGGAGCGTCTCAACAAAAGTCAAGTGCATCTCAACCAAGCGAGTGATACAAGTACTCTTCGATTGCTAATTACTTATATAAATTGCTGGAAAAAGAAAAGAAATACTTTTTTTAATATGTTGCAAATAAATTTTACTTGTATATTATCATCAAATGGATGTTGAGATAGAAATATTTTATTCTCCTTCATCTTGTGTTTAATTTCAATGATATATTTGGTTTAGTATGAAGACTTAGATTAGGTTTTCACAAGACTAGTCTACAACTAATGTTACACTGCTTTGGAATCTCCACCAAGCCTAGGTAACTCAAATTCTCTCCATGCACTAGATATTTTCGGTTGATTGATTAGTTAACTGGATGATCATTGAGTTTGACTGAAGTCCCACTCCACAACTTGACCTTCCACTAGTTCCTCCAACATCTAGAACTAGTTTAACTTAAAACAACCTTAGATAACTGACCTTGATTGTTACAAATTAGAAATCACAAATGCTTAACTAAACTCTAACTCCTCCAACTCGAATTTATTAAGCAAGCTGAGTGACACAATACATGTCACACAAGTTAACATCATCCAAGTTGTCTGCTAATGTGGAAATTCAAATTTTCTCAATTTAATCAAGGTAAAATCAAATTGAGAATTTCTTGTTGCATTTTTCCACAGTAAGAAGTTGACCGGGTAGACAACTTTTCGATTGGTATACAAGCTGGAAGTTGCCATGCCAATGGAATTTGTATTACCTATCATAGCTACACAGATGACGTAGTCTGATGTGGTGGAATGTTGATTACAGGATCTACTACAGTTGGGAAGAAGAATTGGCACTAGTCAACTTTAAGCAGGAGGTGCAAAAGGCCTGAGACAAGGCATGACACAATTGAATAATTACGAAAAATACATTTTAGGTGGAGAACTTGGTATTTCTATCCAATAAAAAATTTCTAAGGCATCCAAGTAAATTTTAGATGCAATGGATGGGACCCTATCTCATCTAGCATCTGACTGATGTAGGCGCGGTGCAATTAGGGAATTTGGATCGCACACTATGCGAGGGGTTTGTTAATGGGAGAAGGATGAAAATTTATAGGGAAGATAGGCTCTTGCGCACTCTAAATAAAGGAGATATAAATTCAGTCTACTAGTTGTACACAAATGAGGTAGATTAGTGTTATGTGTTAGGAAACTTAGAATAAGATGAGTTGGGATTAAGATTTGTTTATTTCATTCTAGTTTTAAAGAAGTTGATCAATACGTAGTCGAAGAGATGTTGCGGTATACTAGATAACGCGCAATGTTGGGGGCATCTGTATTTGGAGTTGATGACTTACAAAGATGATGTGGCTAGGTGAGTGACACCAAAAGGAGTTCAATTCACATCAATACAAATTTGGTTGACGAAAAATGGTCACTAGAAATTTGAACCAGAATAAATCTTGCAGACAATTAATGAACATTCCTTGGATGGATAACTTGCAATTATGATAAAAATTGGTAATGTGCAGGGAAACTATCGCCGAAGAGATCACAATCCTAGTTGGGAAGGGTGACTATCCTTTTCACCTATGGTGAATGGATACCCGTAATGGCAGATCATGTCAGGTTACTATAGTAGGAGAGAATAGTGGCTTGGGAGTGGGAGGTAGGTTGGGTGAGTGACTATATGTGGGAGAATATTACCATGTGGATGATAAGAGATAATAAACAAGGAGTAGGGTGAAAATGAGAAGTTGTGAAGTAAAAGAATTGGGATCACTGTAGAGCTGAGGGGAGAAGTGAGAGTTTGAGAAGGAAAATGACATGTAGGGAATTATGGAAGGATAAATCCAAGTAGTAGAAGAGAAGAAGACACACCTGAAATGCCATCTATTCTAATCGAAGGACAAGGGGAGGCAGGTAGCAAGAAGCAAGGCATCCCAGAAAAAGAAAGGCTCTGAAACAACCTAGGAGAATCCAAGCCAAAATTCAAGTACATGAGGGGTAGAACTGACAACATTTGTGGATTGTAGAGTAGAGCCAAAGTATACACCACCATTCTTAGGGTTGCAGGCATCCATTTCGACACTTAAAGTATACAAGTATATAATATAAATGTCACCTCTTCCAATGGGGGTGCTTTTCCAAGGGAAAAGGAGTTTCTTGAAATGCATCAAGCACTCAGATCATGATATTTTCAACCCTTCCTAACATCCTGACCTTCAAGATTATCTACAAAGGGTTCCAAATCCAAATAATGTACTTGATATGAAACCATAGGGCTAGGCCTCGAGGCTTGGAGACTACTGACATCCTGAATCTGTTACACATTCCACACTTTGGACGGGGAGACGAAGTGACAATTGTTACCAAGTGTATGTTAGCATGCATACATGAAATATTTTTGTGGCAAGATCGAACTATGCCTTTAACTGTAGAATTAATGCACAATATTATAGGGCTCTGATTGGAAGCAGAAGACCTCAGGCTACTCATTAAGGGCAAGGTTCTCGATACAGTCGTGACCTACACATATAAGACAAAGAGAGGGAACTGAGGCTTCTTGATTTCGATGGTGAATGAATGGGCTACCGGGTTTGTGGCACATGCTATAGACTATAAATACTGTGTGTAAGTGTCGGGTGAATGAGGTCACTGTTGAGCCTCAAGGCTGTCTCTATTTTTTACATCCATTTCACTACTTTTCCTTCCTTTTTGAAAAAATCCATAAGCTCAATCAGTGTTAATTGGTACATTTTTAGTCTGATAAGGTATTTAAATGATCTCTCTTTCATATTTTAATGTTTCTTATTATTTGAATAAAATTTGTATTTAGCTACAAAATTCATGCAATTCTGTAGCTAATTTCTGTTTTTGCAGCTACCGACATTGTTTGACAAGTTCCGAAGAAGAAATAGAGGAGAGGAGTAGATGGGTAGTTTGGAAATGATCTAATTATGGATTTTATCCTACTTACCTATCCAATATCGAGAGGGATAGCGCCTAAAATCACAGTCAAAGGATCAGTCAAGCAGAGGGCCGAGACAAGTGGGCAAGAAGTTGAAAGCTTCATGATTTTCTCTCCACGTAGCAAATAATGAAAGCTATGAAGACTGCAATTCTGCTTAGAATTATATTCCTAGTTTAATTAATCATTTTTAGGCGAGATCACCTTAAACAGTTAATTTAACTCTGTTATAAATACCAGGTTGTTTTAATAGGAAATAAGATTGATTTTTTGTTGTAATACTGTTATACATTCAAACTTTTTTTTATCAATTTATGGAGAAGGTGTGTTCAAAATCACCGATGCGTAATTAGTCACAAGTGAATTAAGAACCATTATGTTTGCAAAAAAGAGGTTTAGTAGTTTAATCATCTGTTGTTTCTTAGTTTAATTCTTCATGATTTCCACGTAGTTAATTGTTGTATTTTTCATAGAGTTGAATGCTCCGATTGCTTTTCTTTCCTGAAACATATTGATATCATAATTCTGTTAACATTTACATTTCATGGAATGAAACTTTCCTCACATTCTTTTTCACAATAAATACATATTTCATCCTTCGTTTCATAGATTAGATATGCGTTCTAGTTTTGCACAATAGGTAAATACTCTATTTTCTTTCATCATTTAAATTAGTTTTTGAATTTACTTAGCATAATCATTTAGATTTAATATCGTTAGGCTTAATATTTCTATTCATAGAACTTAGATTAGAATAGATGCTTTGTTTCATTATTGAATAGAATTAGAGCTAAATAGATGCTCTGTTTTTCATAGAATTAATTTAGACATTTCATTTGGTAGATAGAATAAAGTTTTGATATATATTTTGATAGACATAGTTTGGATTGATGCTTTATTTAGATTTAGAGATTATTTCATTTTTTAATCAAATAGACTTAGAATTAGTTTATATATATGTTTTATAGATAGCCTTATCATAGTAGCCAACATAGATTGACTTGACATAGCTTAAGATTTATCACTTAGATTGATTTCCTTTTATGCAATATAACTTCATCATAGATCAATTTTCTTTCTTAGAAAACATTTCCTTTTCTTCCTTCTTTTAAGTTTTTCAGTCATTAGAATATTTTCTTTAGAGTAATTTATAGATCAACTTCCTTTCTAGATTAATATTAAACATTTCCTTTTCTTCCTTCTTAGTTTTATTTTTTCAAGCATTAAAATTCTTCCTTAAGTAAAGTTATTTTATTATCTTCTCATAAAACTACAAAACATACAAAAATATTAAAGTCCCATCTTGTTTCGATTTGCATCCTTAGATCATAATTCTCATTAAAGTTTTGATAGTTAAAATTAGACTTCATCATTTCTTAGTTTCTTAATTTCATTTAAAAATTCAAGATAAATACAAAATCCAAATAAACATATAAAATAAAACACAACGAATTAACAAAGAAAGGGCTTCTAGCATATATAGTGCACCTGCACTTCATAAGATTACTAACTCCGGTCGATAATTTATGATAGCAATTTAAGACATTAAATTGGCTAAACAACACTCGCAGGGGTTATTGTCGTAGCTAATTGATGCACCAAAGGAGAACAATTAACATGGGGTCATTTTTTGTTGCAAGAATTCAAGCAAGTTTGTTTAGACACCTAGGAATTGAATGTAGAGTTTCACTATGCATGGCTACTAATTTTGATAACACTGGTCACATGGGAGAGGCCAGAGACCTTCCAACAAGTAGTTGACTCAACAAAGCTGATTACAACAACCAAATTTTAAAACTTATGGGTTTCCAATGAATCAAATCATAAAAATATTAACATACTCATGTTTTGTCCCTATGGGGATATGATACGTAAGGTAATTGAGGAAATGCCACACTTACCTACTGAGAGCATGAAATTTTTTAAGGGCATGTTGTAGTTCAAGGTTGACCCGCACTACATCTGGATTTTTCCATGAAAAGACCCATATAAGTGTTGCAAGAAGGAACCTTACAGGTTGAAAATGGAAGAAATAGAGGGTATAATTGATGCATGAGAGTTTGCATTGAAGGTATCAAAGGAGAATTCCCCAGAAGTCGAAACTATCTCGAGTGGGAAAGAAACTGCTGAAAATCCTTCAGGACAAGGGAAAAAGGATGTGTAATCCTTGGTTGTACCAAAACAAGAGCCACAAGGGGAATAAGCAACTCTAGGGGGAACCAAATTTATGGAAAACGAGGGTATTGAGAAGTAATGCAGGGAGTGTGTCGACGACAAAGGCTAGGAAAAAAAATGGCTACCCATGCCTCTGGAGTCCAAACAATATTGATAAAAGATGATTTTGAGTGCATCGAAGATCAAATGAAAGATGAAACAACCTCTAAGTTTGAAAAATTATAAAAGTTCATAAATGAGGTGAATGCTAAAATAACCTTCTCATCAGTTATGAGAGAATTAGATGGTATGCATTTTCAGTGGTGTATAGGTTTCAACCCTAGGCTCGATCACAGACCACTGCCACCTCATCGCAACAACAACTTATGAGAATATTCTCATTTACGAAACACTATTGTAAAAGTAGGTGAAGGGTCTGCGTAGCAAAATTTGGCTGCCTCAGCGCAGGTCAAGGTAGTAGTTAGAATCGAGTTTTGAAGACTTGACACAGTTGCAGCGCAATGCTTCCTAGGAGCTATAGGATAGGCTCACAACCACCCAGGGAGTGTGTCGACGACAAAGGCTAAGAAAAAAAAAGGCTACCCGTGCCTTTGTAGTCCAAACAATGTTGATAGAAGATGATTTTAAGTAAATCGAAGATCAAATGGAAGATGCAACAAATGGAAAGTTCGAAAAATTATAACAATTCATAAATGACGTCAATGTTAAAATAACCTTCCCATCAGTTATGAGAGAATTAGGGGGTATGTATTTTCAGTGGCATATAGGTTTCAACCCTAGGCTCAATCACAGACCAATACCACCTCATTGCAGCAACAACCTATGAGAGTATGTCATGTACGAAACATTGTTGTAAAAGTAGGAAAAGGGTCTGCGTAACAAACTATGGCTGCCTTAGTGCAGGTGAAGGTAATACTGTTAGAATTGAGTTTAGAAGACTTGACACAGTTGCAACACAATGCTTCCCATGAGCTATAGGATAGGATCACAACCACCCAGGCATAATTGGAGCAAAAACCGAAAACAAAGGAATAGTTGCGCCATGAACAACAAAGGCTAATGAAAGACAACCTGGAGTGACACATTTCCCTTACCCAAGTATAAGAAGAATGCATTGAGGGATCAATTGATGTGGCGAACCATGCTCAAGAAGTAGCAACGAGGATTAATGAGGTGATACAAGGGTTGAAAGAACAAGTTATAGAGGTCGAGGTCAAGCAACAGCCACAAACACCACCCAAGGAGAAATAACATAGGGAGTTGGTTCAACAGGAGAAAGAGAAGTTGGATGAATATGAAAGTGATCCAGATCTTGGGGGCAGGTCCCCAAGATCTAAGAAATTGAAATGGATCTTGGGGTGATGCCCCCAAGATCCGTAAAATTGAAATGTGAGAAGAAAAGAGTTGAGAAAACACAATAAAAAAAAACCACCAAGATTTTTTTTTATTAAAATAGAGAATAAATGTAAAAGCTACATTGTGGTGGATAATCTATCCTTTTATAAGATGCGAATTTTTACTTATAGAATTTGTAGTTACAATACCATATGTAAATTCCATGGGTGAATGAATACCATGGGTGGATGTCACTTACAATACCATGGGTAAATTCCATGGGTGGATGAATACCATGGGTGGATTCCACTAACAATACCATAGGTGTATGCCAATTAAAATACCATGAGTAAATTTCATGGGTGGATAAATACCATCGGTGGATGAATACCATGGCTAGATGTCACTTTCGATTCAGATCATTCCTCCCTCCTTAAGAAGCAATGGTCCCCATTGCATGAAGTTCCCTCATGATAAGCATTTTTTGAATATGAAGAGCCACTAAAGAGAAGGGTTTACTATGGTTAACCTATAACCATGATGAACGAAGATCTGAGGATAGAGATACCATGTAATGCTTGTGACCAACTATGATACTGACAATGTGCAGCCTAGAAAATGGACTTCGATGAAGTGTGGGTTTGTGGATAACCCATAACCATGAAAAACGAAGATCTGAGGATAGAGATACCCTATAATGCTTGTGACCAACTGTCAAACTAATAATGTGAAACCTGGGAAATGGAATTCGATGACAAGGATTTTGTGCGGTTGACCCATAACCGCGATGCTGACTGTTGATGCAGTAGGAGGTGCCTACATAGCCTAGGGTGGGAGGGCACATCTCCAAAGAACCCAAGCCATATGATGCTCTGCTAAAACTGATGAATGTGAAGTAAGTGCCTACTAAAATGGGGCGGGAGCACACGTATCTAAAGGGAACTCAATCTGAATGTTTTTTTTTTTTTCCTAAGTTGGTTTAATCTATTGATATAAAACATAGTATACCAAGGAGACTCGTCTTCGAGGTTTCAGAACTAACCAACTCCAGAGGGAGTCTTAGTCAAAAAAACATAAGAGAGGCCGCCCATAACCGGGAAACTGGCCCAAAAGATGTTGTCCATAACCGAGAAACCAACAATCATAAAGTATCCCAGAAAACAATGTTTATAGAAAAAACAAATGCTTCCACAATGTTTACAGTCAATGTGTCTTGAAATGTAGCAAATCATGACAAAAGTCCAAAAAAGAGGAAGAATACCTGTCATGAGGCTAGCTGTCAGTGTGTGGAGGAGGAGTCTCTTCCCCAATTGGACAACTGTAGTAATCCTCCAAATCATCTCCACCTCCCTTGGAATTCTGAGCAGAGTTCTCAGAAGAGGAAGAAGAGCTGTTGTCCTTCAATTTCTTGTCCACGCGTGTAGAGCTTCCACTGTTAGTCCCCTCACTGCTGGAGGTCTGCGAGCTTGAATTGACTGGGAGGGCTACAGTTTTTCTGGTGTCCTGCGGAGGCTTAAAGAAATGGTAGACTTCCTCCTACGCTTTATGGAACCTGAAGCAAAATCTCTATGCTGCTCCTCCTGAAACACAACAGAAATGGTAGCAGTAATTCTCGGTCTGTCCATGGCACTATTGAAGTGGAATTGAGCTTCATTGCTTGCCGAAGGTTGGAAGCTGCAGGTATCATGGATGGATAGGGGCAGTTGAGATCCGGCTCCCCTGCCACCACCACCCCTTCTACACCTCATGCGATGCCGATGCGTCATGCTGGGGCTAAAGGCCGAGAAGGAATGCCAAGAGGTCGAACTAGGAGACAAAGAGGTAGAGTGAGAAGATAGGGAGGTCGAGTGTGAAGACAAAGAGGGTTGACCAGAGGGAAAATGTGAAGGACAGGGAAGAGAGCACTTCAGATGGACACAACGACCAAACTCGGGAGGAGGCGAACGCCGCGGGAATGCTTCAGGTGAAGATGAAGAGTGAAGAGAAGGAGGATGAACGACTCATTGAGCCAAAGGAGGGCCAGCTGCTCTGGTAGACTGGAAGGCGAGCCGAAGACAAAGATGGAGCGAAGAGATGGAGCTCAGTAGCTGAGACTGGTTGAAGGACAAAACCAGGGAATGCTGAGCATAATTAACATTGCTGGAGATGGGTCGTGTCTCCATTGAAGACATCATCGAGCAAGTCGCAGAGTAAAGACGAAGCGAGTGAGCGATGAATGCAGAACGCTTCACCCCGAGGGCCTTTAACGCTGTGGTACCATGCTCAGGAGTGGGCAGGTGGCCTGGCCAGGTGTCGCTCTCGAGGCCAGCCACAGTATAAAACTTAACGTTCACCCGCATCCAGGTCAAATCACTTTGAATGTTGCTCTAGATACAAAAAATAATTTAAAATGGGCATAACACAATCAATACAACTCAAAATATTTTTTGTAACCCATTTTTGGAAATAGAATGACCATTCTGCATCTTCCTATGTGATTGAAATACCTATTTGGACACCCTGGAAACTCAGATTCATGCTGCAACTATCCCACCGTAACAAAAGTTATGAAAAAATAGTTGATTTTAAATTAGCAATATCTCCCTCATTCGAACTCTGATTCAATCAATTTTTTGTTTTGAAATTGGGTGATTTTTCAAGAGGAGCTCAAATCTACAATCCGTCTTCTGAAATTAGACATAAACACTATAAAAAGTGATAGAAGAGTCGTCATTCACGAATTGCCGTTAGAAAAAATTCTGCAACACTGATCCAGGTGGATATCAGTGGCCACCCACCTATTCCATTTGGACCCACACCATCAATTCTTGCATCTTTTCACTTCCAGTAGCTTACTATTTCTAGCAGGTTTTCAGGTCTTGCACTCTCGGAGCCGTTTTGGGGCCTTAATGATCCAGGTGGATATTGGTGGTCACCACCTATTCCATTTGAACCCCCACCATCAGTTCTTTCCATTTTCAAGTTGCATCACAACTTACTATATTTAGTAGTTTTTGAGGTCCTGAACTTCCAGAGCCATTTTGAGGCCCTAAACGACGCTTTTTGGGAAAAATGGGAGCAACATGGGTTTATAGATTGATTTTTCTCACTCAAAAGTTGTAGTACTCGAACAGGTCTTTCTAACGAGCTATTGAGTGCGTCAAACGAAGATCGGATGCCAAAGTTACCTCCTCGGGAAGTTGAAACACCAACTTACCTAAACGGGGCCCACAGTCTTGGTGCTTCATCTCCTAGGGTTAGGTTTTTGGACATTTCAAGTTTTACATTGTTTCTCAACAACAAATAAGCCTTCAAGCCTCATTGTAACACATTTAAGGGGCCGGTAGCCGACACATCTCTTCTCATAGATAAGCGCTACCAGTGCCCTAGCTCGCTTGTTCCCATAATTTCAGTTGTATAACACAGTGGAGGGGTCTGTAGCCATCAAATATCTTCTAAGGGATACGCTACCAGTGCCCTCGCCGCTCATTTCCATTATTTCTCATTGTAACACAGTTCAGAGGCCTGTAGCCACCACATCTCTTCTCAGAGATACACATACCAGCGCCCTAGCTGTTTATTTCAGTCATTTGCTTTATTAATAAAATGAAACATTATATCCATTACATCTCTCTATCTATGGCTATATGTGTATTCTGTTTTGTTCCTAGATAAATTCAGATCAGTGGTATCAGAGTGATCTTCTCTTTCTCTGTTTTTATTTTCATGTCTCCAACGTGACCAGGGTATAAGGAGTTCAACCTCGCAAACCCCGACGATTTCCCATGGCCGAAGGAAAGAAAGACGAGGGAGTAGTAGATCCTATCAAAATCTTGCTCGAGGAGGTCCTCGAGAGACAAAGGAACGTGATGATGGATAAATTTGCCTAGATCCTTCAATCGCTGCCCACCGGTGGCACATCTACATCCAACACGTCTGCCAACAGGTTTGCGACATCCTGGACAAATCCAATATCAAGTTCAGTAGAATTTGCCCCCCCATGGAGAAACTTAACACAATGGTGACCATTTCTTCCTAAGGAGGGAGGAATGATCCAGGTGGATATCGGTGGCCACCCACCTATTCCATTTGGACCCGCACCATCAATTCTTGCAGCTTTTCACTTCTAGCAGCTTACTATTTTTAGCATGTGTTCGGGTCCTGCACTCCCAGAGCCGTTTTGGGGCCTTAATGATCTAGGTGGATATTGGTGGCCACCCACATATTCCATTTGAACCCCCACCATCAGTTCTTTCCATTTTCAAGTTGCAGCACAAATTACTATATTTAGCATTTTTTCAGGGTCTGAAATTCCAGAGCCGTTTTGAGGCCCTAAATGACAATTTTTGGGAAAACCAGGAGCAACATGGGGCCATAGACCAATGTTTCTCACTCAAAAGCTGTATTCCTCAAAAAAATCTTTCCAATGAGCTAATGAGTGAGTCAAACAGAGATCGGATGCCAAAGTTACGTCCCCGGGAAGTTGAAACACCAACTTACCCAAACGGGGCCCACTGTTTTGGTGCTTCATCTCCTAGGGTTAGGTTTTTGGACGTTTTGGGTTTTACATTGTTTCTCAACAATAAATAGTCCATTGAGCCTCATTGTAACACAGTTCAGGGGCTGGTAGTCGACACATCTCTTCTCAGAGATAATCGCTACCAGTGCCCTAGCTCGCTTGTTCCCATCATTTTAGTTTTGTAACACAATAGAGGGGTCTGTAACCGTCACATCTCTTCTCAAGGATACGTAACAGTGCCCTTGCAGCTCATTTCCATTATTTATCATTGTAACACAGTTCAGAGGCCTGTAGCCGCCACATATCTTCTCAGAGATACGCTTACCAGCACCCTAGCTGTTTATTTCAGTTATTTGTTTTATTAATAAAATGAAGCATTATTTCCGCTGCATCTCTGTATATATGGTTATATGTGTATTATGTTGCGTTCCTGCATAAATCCAAATCTGGGGTATTAGAGTGGTTTTCCCTTTCTCTATTTTACTTTTCATGCCCCCAACACGACTAGGGTATAAGGAGTTCAACCTCGCAAACCTCGACAACCCCCCAAGGCGGAAGGAAAGAAAGACGAGGGAGTTGTAGATCCTATCAAAATCTTACTCGAGGAGGCCCTCGAGTAATAGAGGAATGCGATGATGGATAAATTTTCCTGGATCCTTTAATGGCTGCCCATCGGCAGCACATCTACATCTAGCACGTCAGCCAACAGGTCTGCGACATCCTGGACAAATCCAATACCAAGTTCAACAGAATTTTCCCCTCCATGGAGGAACTTAACGCAATGGGGACCATTGCTTCCTAAGGAGGGAGGAATGATCTAGGTGGATATCGGTGGCCACACACCTATTCCATTTGGACCCGCACCATCAATTCTTGCAGGTTTTCACTTCCAACAACTTACTATTTTTAGCAAGTTTTTGGGTCTTGCACTCCCGGAGCCATTTTGGGGCCTTAATGATCCAGGTGGATATTGGTGGCCACCCACCTATTCCATTTAAATCCCCACCATCAGTTCTTTCCGTTTTCAAGTTGCAGCACAACTTACTGTATTTAGCAGTTTTTCAGGTCCTGAACTTCCAGAGCCGTTTTGAGACCCTAAATGACACTTTTTGGGAAAATCGGGAGCAACATGTGTCTATAGATTGATTTTTCTCACTCAAAAGTTGTATTCCTCGAACAAATGTTTCTAACGAGCTATTGAGTGCGTCAAACGAAGATTGGATGCCAAAGTTACGTCCCCGGGTAGTTGAAACACCAACTTACCCAAACGGGGCCCATAGTTTTGGCGCTTCATCTCCTAGGGTTAGGTTTTTGGACGTTTCGGGTTTTACATTGTTTCTCAACAATAAATAGGCCTTCGAGCCTCATTGTAACATAGTTCAAGGGCTGGTAGCCGACACATCTCTTCTTAGAGATAAGCGCTACCAGTGCCCTAGCTCGCTTGTTCCTATCATTTCAATTCTGTAACACAATGGAGGGGTCTGTAGCCATCACATATCTTGTCAGGGATACACTACTAGTGCCCTCGTTGCTCATTTCCATTATTTATCATTGTAACACAGTTCAAAGGCCTGTAGCCGCCACATCTCTTCTCAGAGATACACGTACCAACACCCTAGCTGTTTATTTCAGTCATATGTTTTATTAATAAAATGAAGCATTATTTCCACTGCATCTCTGTATCTATTGTTATATTTTTATTCTGTTGCGTTCTTGCATAAATCCATATCAAACACAACTTATTTTAAATTAGCGATATTGTTACACCATTTTTTTGGTCATCTAACCTATTATTATTAGATGAACCCAAGTACACCATGTAAGACCAATTTTACCCTAAGTAAAATTGCTCTCACCATATAAAATAACTTATTTGGTCATATTTAACCCAAAAAAAGGAAATTAATTAAATAAATCCTTATTTATTTACTTATTTCCTAAGAACAAGTTATTTAAATCATTATTTAAATAATATTCTTAGTTAAATTTGACTAAATCATCCATAAATAATTAAATAAACCATTATTTATTTAATTATATTCCCATAATTCCCATAAAATGATAAATAAATCATTTATTTATTTATTATTTAAATAAATAAAGGAATTGACCCAAGTCAAGAATCCTTTTCCCTCCAACAAATATAATAAAATATTCCTAAAAGGTGCTTCTAGAATTCGATTAATATATTTTATTCATGCACCGAGTTATAGACCGCCCCAATATTTTGCTATAAATAGGGGGGTTTTCCCCATTCATTAACCACCTTCATTGCATTAGATCACTCTGGATCTACTCTTGGTCACCATTTTCCATTTTGCTTTATGAACTCCCATTGAGTTCCATGTTTGTTTTTCTACACCAATAAGAGAGGAATTTTAGATCTGAAGCACTGAGGACTTCCAAGAACCCATCCCATTGAGGAGAACCGGAAAACACCTTTCTTGTTTTCCTCTCAGGTGCCCCATTCTTTAATATAATACAAATCATTCTTTTAAACACTTTGTTCTTGTCTTGTCTATTGGATGCATGGAGCCATGTTATATTTTATCTGCTTAATGTATTTTTGTGTTTAGATCTGAATTTGTGCAGCAGACTTAATGATATTTTGCAGCCATAATCGATGTTAGGGCTATTTGTTATGCGTAGCTAAAGTGATATTTTACGATCTTCATTCTTTAATTCAGCTCAGATTCGCCAGATCAGAGATCTAATCATTCCATAAACAGATCTAGTAAATACATATACATTTCATATCTAGAGATCCCTCTTCATCATTTTCTTCATAGGTGCATCATAGAATCAGATCTATCATCAAACTGTTACCCTTTCCATTCAGACATACTTCAAAATGAAGTATTCATTCAAACCCAGACTCATGCACCCCTTTGCACAATGATTTTCTTTTCCTTATATAGATTTAGCCTTTGATAATACCATGAGCCAAAATCACATCACTTCCGATGGTATTCCTGGATGGGATCAAATGGAAAATCCAACGCTCAATACAATGGGTCAATACCATGGTAGTAACCCCTGGTTTTACATATTTAAAGCGCATTTGATCATACGCGACTTGACACGTACTTTTCCGCATGCATACGCTACTTCTCCTAAACAAACCCGCGTATGCTTTGTGTCACACAATTTTCATCATTTTTCTGGCCCTTACTGATATTTCTTTGTCTGGTAATTCTGAGCTACTTGTAGAACATCAGATTTACATCATTAATGAACTCATCAAGCATCAAGAAAAAATTCATTAAGTTGGTTTCCATCATCTTTATCAAGTAGGTTGCCATCAAGGACAACACTCTGCATCATATTGCCAACAATCTCCCCCTTTGGACTTGATGGCAACCACGATGGTGTTTGATCACCACAACAGATAGATACATTAAGCATGATGATATTCTTCCCCTATTCAAACACCATGTCACTCTCCCCCTTTGACATCAAGGGCAAAGGGCGGATCAAAACCAACACAAGGTTTTTCCCCTCATGTAGAAAGAAGAGCGTTGTAGAACTGATGTACACTGAAGTTACCATGCTCCCCCTGAGTTCATGCTGAATGTTCAAACATATTTTCCAATGAAGTACATGACTCTATGACCTTCCTATCACCAAGGACTCATACTTACATCAAAGATCCAATCAAGTGGATTTACATATGAGACGCAAGTACCCAACCAAGTGGGTTTACAAAATTGACTCAAGTACCCAACCAAGTGGGTTTACACACTTTGACTCAAGTCCTTACATGACTGAATATTACAATTTTACATCATAGGTCTCAACATGACCTTTTTATCAAATTAAAAATATGAATTTTTATCACCAATACCAGAAAGACCTCAAGAGAGAGATCATATTTTAGAACCATCATAATGCCAACAATGCATTATACTTAGCAAGGCTAATGCTCCCCAAGAAAATGTGCATCCATGCATCCTTTCCATATGACCAAGGCTCCTCCTTAGCTTGTGCAACCTGAATACTTTCAATAGCAAGTCATCAGCAACAATCTCTGCATGATCTATCCGTATCTCTGAATCATAAGACTTCCATCTTATTCATGTGTGAAAGCAAGGAATACTCTTCAGCAAAAAGAAAACAGGGCTCATCCATAAACTCATCATAATAAATCATGTATCATGTCATCATCATTTAGAACTGAGACATAAGTAGATATAATGTTAATAATGCAATCATTAATAGTCAGACTGATGCTCCCCCTGAACCTGTGTTCCTGATCTTCAGCTGTCATACTAATTTTCTTATCATAAATGCATACGCGGCTGTCTCCACTGTAACTCGCGTGTATACACGACTTTACTTCATTAAATCCGCGTATGGAAAGTGAAATACTAAAAAAATTCACACTCCTTCTTCTCCCCCTGAATTTGTACCACCTGTACCTGTCTTCTTCACAATAGATGCACTGTCAGAAATAAACATAACCAGAATTACCAAATCAACCATGAGAATCACTATACATTACTCCCCCTGTGATGATACATTACTAACCACCATAATGTATCTCACATCATTCATGCAATCATTATGAAAAGTAAGCTTTTTAGAAGCGAATGACTGCAGTAGGGTCAATATTCCCTACGTTTCTGACCGGTCTCCCTTGTTTTTCCAGCTTTGCTTGAAATTTATTATTGTGTGCTGGAAGTTCTCCAATTTCTTAGATCTATTCATCCTGCATTATTTTTCTACATGTCCATACTTGTTACAAGTATAGCATCTTATGTGACCAGAAAAGTAAGCATAAGGATCATAATGTGTTTTTCTATTCTTCCTTCTATTGCAATCAGTTGCTTTGTGACCATACTTGCTGCATGAAAAACAATATCCCTTGAAGAAACCAGAGTACCTTTCTGTGTAGAATCGGTTTGTATGTGACTGAAACATTCTGCTTCTGCAATTGGCTGCAACATGCCCATAATTATGACATTTAAAGCATTCAACATTATTGATGCTTCTATAGTTAGGAGGGAATGATTTCTTTTGAGAGTTCATGATTGTCGGTTGACCTTTTGTTTCTTCTAACACTTCAGGTTTTGCATTGATATCCTTTGAATCTTTAGCACTTCCTTGTGAAATAGATTCTCCTTTAACAGTTTCATGAAAACCAAGACCAAATTTAACAGCAGGAGACCTTTGATTACTAAGCATATTGTTCAGAATCTTAGTACTATCTTGAAACCTCAAGAGTTTATCCTTTTCTTCTAATTTTCCTTTGAGAATGTTTACCTCAACCTCCAATATTTGGCATTGCTTCATCATGATTTCTTCGACCCTTTTTCCTTCTTCTACTTGATCATTCAATTTTAAAATTTCTTCCTTCAACCAATTTTCTTGTTCTTCACATGTTTGTAACAGTTCTTCATTCTTCTTATTTGATTTTTCCAGATCTTCTTTGAGAGAGATGATTTCTGCTTCAAGTCCTTCCTTTTCAAATGATAGGGGTTCTTCATTCTTCTTATTTGATTTTTCCAAATCTTCTTTGAGAGAGATGATTTCTACTTCAAGTCTTTCACTTTGATTGGTTGCATAAACATACAACTTTTGATACTTGTCTATCTGTCCATTCAGTATTTCTTTCTGTTCATTCATTCTAGAGATCATATCTTTGTAGATATATTCTCTCTTATGAAATTGATTCCAATCATTGCTTTCATCATTGATCTTGAGATTTGCTTCTAGACTTATACTGTTACTTTCACTATCTTCACCATTGCATGCACAAGAAGGTGAATCACAAGAACAACAATAAATACCTGTTTCCTCTTCTTCATTTTCTACTACACATGTTTTCTGAGGTATCTCCTTTTGAGTAGCCTTCTTCTTTTGCTTCCTTGCCATGAGCACTTTCAAATCTTGGTCAAAATCTTGTTCATCCTCATCATTATCTTCATTTGTATAATAACTCTTTCTCTTTTCAAATTGTTTCCCTTTATCATGATTTTCTTCATAAGGACATTTAGCAGCATAATGACCAACTCTCCCACAAGTAAAACGCTTGAAGGGTAGCTTACCTTTGAATCTTCCAGTACCTGGTTGGAGTCTCCTTACAAAATTCGCTTCTTCTTCTTCTGATATATAACTTGATTCCTTGACAACTTCCTTTTCTTTTTCTTTTGCACACGCCTTAAAAACAACTTCTTTGATTTGAGAGGGACCTCCTTGTCTCATTTCATAAGCAGTCAGAATACCATGTAGTTGAACAATAGTAAGAGTTTGCAGATCTTGCCTTTCTTCAATAGCTGACAATTTTGACTCAAATTTTGAAGTTAAAGATCTTAAGACTTTTTCCACCAGAGTAGTATCAGTTATGGTTTCACCCAAAATTCTCATACGATTTACAATATCATCTAGACGTAAAAAGAAACTGGCAATACTCTCATCACTATGCATCCTTAAATTTTCATATTCAATTCCGAGAGTTTGGAGTTTTGCACTTTTTACCTTTGTATCTCCTTCATAGCTCAGAATGATTTTGTCCCATATTTCTTTTGCTGAATTTAGCTGCATCACTTTAGCAAATTTTGGTTCAGACATGCTTCCTAATAAGACATTGACGACTTTGGCATTGATTTCATATTTCTTCCTTTCTGCTGCATTAGTAGGAATACTTGTTGGATACTGATAACCTCCTTCCACGATTGCCCATACTTCTGCACCAAGACTTTGCAGATATGCTTTTGTTCATATCTACCAGAATAACAGATTATTTCCATTGAATATAGGTGGCCTTATAGACATTACCCCTTCATGACTTCCCATTTTCTATGGATCTCCTTCAAGCGATCAAGCTTCTACAGAAGGACCTGGCTCTGATACCAAATGTTGGGAAAAATACTGAGGGGGGGGGGGGTGAATCAGTATTTAGTGTAGATAATAAAACTTCTAGTTTTTCATTCTCTAAAACCCATACTCTACTTTAATGAAGCCAACTAGTGTATACACGCAGATATCCTTCATAAAACTCGCGTATATACAGAGATCTTATTATGCAATTAATTCTTTACTTAGATCTATACAACATTCATTCTTCTGATGATTAGATAACAGTAAGCATGTGCAGTAATAATAGAATAAACCATCACACATAAGCATCACACAAGAACACCAGGATTTAAGGTGGAAATCCAAGTCGGGAGAAAACCACCGCTGCCGTCGTCTCAGTCTTAAATATTTATTATATAAAGAAAACATGTTACAACCATGTACTGGCGCAGACTCATACCAGCACGCAGGCACCCACCTACAGAAGGCTACAGCCTTCTATCGTTTACTAGGCTCTCCTGGAAGGGAGCTATGACCCCCTGCTCTCGTTTACCAACCTCATCTAGAAGGGAGCTATGACCCCCTTCTCTCGTTTACCAGCCTCTCCTGGAAGGGAGCTACAACCCCCTGCTCTTATTTACCAGCCTCACCTGTAAGGGAGCTACAACCCCCTGACTGAAGCCTACAACCCTCAGCACCACCATGGGCCACGTTTCATCAATTTTCATACTGGATACAATAGCTTCAATAGATCACAACTTGTAGGCCACTTTTCATCATATTTTCAGACTGGACCCACTCCACACATTTAAGCTCAATCATACATCAAACTAAAACTTATACCCTTATCAATTCATTCAATGAATCATCAACCAATCAATCAACAACTTGATCTTTTCTCAACATAGTCAGCAACATAATCAATATTCAGAAAACCCAGATCTGTATGAATACATCATAGATAGATAGCAGTAATATAGCAGAACAGATCAGACATTTCATACCACATACTTCAGAAAACCCTAGTTTTCATACGCGCTTTCCTTTCACTGATCCAACGTATATATGCGCTTTCATGTATATAAACCTGCGTATACATCTGCACATATTATAGAACTAATTTCACAACCCATACCTGCTTTCTCTTAATCCAACACGCGTATATACGCGCTTACTCTGTTATAAACTTGCGTATAGATATTCAGGCAATTTAGGTCAGCACAATTCTTCAGGACAGATGCATAGCTCAGATTTTACCCTTCACTTCAAAAACATGTTCGCCTCATCTCAGATCTAAACATTTCATAAACAGATCTAGAAGATACAAATACATTTCAGATCTAAAGATCCCTCTTCATCATTTTCTTCACTGGTGCATTATGAAATCAAATCTATCATTCAATTGTTACCCATTCCATACAGATATACTTCAAAGAGAAGTATTCATTAAAACCCAGACATCTTACACTCTCTTTGCACAATGATTTTCTTCTCCTTATATAGATTTAGCCTTTGATAATACCATGAGCCAAAACTACATCACTTCCAATGGTATTCCTAGATGGGATCAAATGGACAATACAACGCTCAATACAATGGGTCAATACCATGGTAGTAACCCCTGGTTTTACACATTTAGAGCGCAATTGATCATACGCGACTTGGCACGTACTTTTCCACGTGCATACGCACCTTCTCCTTAACAAACCCGCGTATGCCTTGTAACATACACTTTTCATCATTGTTCTGGCACATACTGAAGATTTCTTTCTCTGGTCCTTCTGAGCTGCTTGTATAACATCAGATTTACATCATTAATAAACTCATCAAACATCAAGGAAAACTTCATCAAGTAGGTTTCCATCATCTTCATCAAGTGGGTTGCCATCAAGGACAACACTCTGCATCATATTGCCAACACCTGTCAATGGTAGAATGTTGAAGCATTACTACTCTTCATAAATAACCAATAGTTAATTTTGTTTACTTTATCCATTGTACATAACATTGCAAAGATTTTAGATTGGATTGGATATTTTCCTAAAAAATTTGAAGCTCGAAGAGAAGGCCCTAAGCTTTGAAAGGTAAAATATTATAAGTATGAATAAATTGCAGAGCTCAGACAACATTTACAAGGTCATCAAAGTCAAAATTCAAAGTCTACTAGTCTCAAGTTCTTGACATTTCACCAGGAAATTCCATCCCCATGTGGAGCCACTGTTAGGGTCCTATAATAATAGGCTTCATAATTTCTGAATTAAATATGATTAGTCTTGTAAATATGTACATAAATTTCTTTCTGCAAGTTGTTCTCCCATATTTGAAAATAATACAAAATTAAAAGAGGGTGAAATTCCTAAAAGAAAGATCAAAGGACTTGAAAATAAAAGGTAAAAAAGAATAAAAAATGGACACCAAAAACAAAAAGGAGATGAGAATAAGACATGAAACTGATGCAAGTCAAAATGCCACTAATTTTACTTTTACTGCAAGAATAATGGTTATGTGCAACTTGCTCAAAATGCCATAATCCATGATGAGTTAAATAGTTTAATCTTAAATTTTTCATGCTTTCAATTTCATGTTTATAGATAGAGAATAAAGATTTGTCAAACAGTTTAAACTTAACAAATCAGTAGATATTTAGAGAATAAATGAGGAGCTCAATAGTTTAATCTGAGCCCTCGGATGAAATAAGGTTAGATTTAGATAGTTTATGCTTTAAAAAGAAAAATGGATTTAGGGTTGCAAGCTCAAATGCACCCATGAAAATAATGAAAAAAATGATAGAATAAATGATGGGTAGGTAGAAAGCAGTTGTACAGGGAATGTACTAAAACATCATTGGAAAAATTACTAATTTCCCTCCCCTCAAAGTATTTAGTATTCAAAACCTTAAGTTAAAAAGGCTCAAAGCATTTCTCTGACTTTTTTTGGGACCGGACCCAAGGCTTAATAAGTGATTGGTAATAAGTATTGGATTCCCTTCATAAAAACCCATTTCCTCAACATAATCACCCTTTTCCAAAGATATAATCCATTTTCCTAAGTCAAAACACGTTTTTCTTAGGGAAAGTAAAAATCCACTTAACTAATCTCATTTCATGCAAAAAACATTCAAAAAACCCAAAAATACTATTTATCCTAAGTATTAAGTGTAAGTGTAAAAAGGGGGTCACCATTATGAAAATATGCCAATAGAACTTAAAATCACACTTTACTTAGTGTTTATATGTATTTACCTTCACATTTCATTTCATATTAACAACTAACTTATTTTATTAATTCCCATATAAATACCCCCCCTGGTAGTTATATAAATTCATTTATTTAAATACCCCAAAACCCACTTTATAATATTTAACCTATGTTTTTAATAACCATGTGCCGAATATTATCCTACTCCCCCATAGGTTAAAATATGTTATATATATCATAACCCACCCGAAAGTTATAAAACACATGAATATCACATATTTACTGTGTAAATTCGCATATCCCGCCTGTCACATTAAAACATTAAAATTATGTTAAACTATGTTTAAAAATATTTTATTAACTCCACTGCATATAATATCTTGGGCCCCACGCCCCATATGCCGAGTTAATCCACCGTTCGTATCTCCTTAACACAATCCAACGAACCATACACTATATCACAATTTCAATAGCACCATGCTTAATCAATTTTAATTTTGCGAAATAGGCTATATTCCCCTCATCTCTCTCCTCCATGTGGCACTTAATAATTGGTAACATCCTTTGGAATGAAACCATTTACCACCTTCTCATCATGCGATAACCGCTTGGTGATATCGTCCTCTTCGCACCAAACCGCTTCAGTTTGAAATGACTAGTATTAATTGTAGACACTATTTAAACTGAATTTCCAATAAACAACCAATTTATGTGGGTTTTAAACCTTTTTCCTCTGCATTTTCACCCAATTAACTATTTTCTATTAAAGAAAGACGTTGCCGCTCTTTTTTACGTGCTCAAATACTAGAAGTCATCCCAGGTTGTTGTTGTGACCGCCTAAAACCTCAAATCTACCTCCAAAGACTTCAACAACTTTAGAAAGCTTCCTCACGCCTCAGAAACCTTGTTTCAAAGACCAAATACCTGTAAAAATAGGTATTCTTCAAAGAAATTAACCTTCCCATCATTTGAAGAAGAGTTTCCTGTGAAATTGATCGCCATAAACCCTGTTTACCCACAGAAAGACCTTTATTTGTCTTCAAATAAAGTATTGCTTTAGAAACCCTGATAAAAACTAAGTTTTAATACTATAACTCGTTTTAAAATGAAATTGAAGATAGTTAAGCCTTTTTACAGACCTTAGAGAACCTCTGAATAATTCAAAATCCTTTGCAAATACTCAGAACCTTTTCTATGCATGGATTAAACTGTTTTAATCTTGTTATATCCAAGAAATGAGTTGAAAACCCTTATTGAGCCTTTCCTAAGTCTGTAAAGAGTTTGAAGACTAATTTTAGAACTAAATTAAAGGTTAAAACCAAAAGAAAGCCAAATTTTACCTATTATTTTTGAAAAGATTTTTTTTAGACCAAAAATACTTTCTGTAAACACTTTAAGCTTACAAAAGAGTACAAAAAGCCTAAAAAACAGAGTTTTAAGCATTCAAAAGGCTAAAATTGTCAAAATTAAACCCAGTAATGGCTTCTAAGAGCACCATTGTTATAAATCCACTACAAACTCCTGTTGTAGATGTAGAGCACACACCTTTAGCTGATGTAGATTACAAAATAACCGATCCAACAATTGAATTTAATCTGCTAGATCTCCACTGCTGGAGTTTAGAAAAATCCATAGATCAGGGAGATGAAGTTCAAATTTCGGAGTCCAATTTACCCAAATATGTAGTTCCACATACTCATCAGTATCCATAAGTCATTAGGCTATTTCAAACCTATTATTCCCCTGACCAAAGAGTTTCGGTTGATGCAAAAAAAGATTTAGTGTTCAGTATTACTGCAGAGTCTATTAACCTAATGCCTCAACTGAAACCAGATCCCAATGGAGTCCCATTATCCATAGAAGCTCTCACAAATATTTATATTGAGTTAGAATTTCCTAAGAGATTTCAGATCTTCCAAAATTTCATGCCTGCATATGTTGAAATCCCAAAGATAAACCCTCCCTATTCATCTTCTAAATTTCCTGAAGGATCAAGCTATGCCATTTCTATGTTGTCCTTTATCCATGGATATTTTACTGATGAGCATAGTGATGAGTCTATTCTTGGTTTTCTTTCCACCTTTGTGCCTGGTTAACCTCCTTCTATTATTTATAACTATGCTGAATACATAGCTGATAATATCCATGATCAGCTTGTGAAATTTCCCACTGAAGGAGTTTTCAGATATTCATCCTTCCTCTTTCACATGTTCCTTTACTTCGAAGCAGATAAATTCACAATAAACCTTCAGAAATTTGATGTAGAAGGTAATCAATTGTTAGCCATTTTATTGACCTCTCTAATCAGAAAAGAATCAACAGAATTCAATTATGTGGATTTCATAGATTGTTTTGTTCATCCATTGATAAAGATGCTAACAAATAGTGTACAACCAAGGATAAATAATGAGATAAATAAAGTGTTACAGTTGTCAGAGAAAATCAGAATAGGAGATTGGTACCTTTACCAGAATCATACAGATATTAGAGTCTATGGGTCAAACCTTTTACCCTATAAACTGCCAAAATACTTTCCAATGAGAGATTTTTCCTTAGAGTACATAAGACAAATTCTCAATTCAGATTCTATCAACTTCTTGGCTACCAAAAAGAAGAATCAATTCAAATTAAAAATCAGGTGGGTCCTTTCATTTACAATCATATGGAAGCAGGTATAGAAGCATCGAAACAATTGTTGGAATATAAATTTGAAGAAAGGTTTTTGTGGAATTATGATCCTAATTTAATTCTCAGTAAAATGAGGGTAAAATGCAAATTAACCCCTTATATCCATCATAAAATACCTGAGATTGAATAGTTTTATAATCAAACAGAATGGTTGGAAAATACCTTGATGGAAACAGTTAAAGAGGGTGATACTAGTCACACCTTGAAAACGCTAAATCAAGAAGATAAATTTACAAAGAGAATTAGAGAAGAAGGAACCTACACAGCTGAAACAACAATAGAGACCAGGTTCAAAATTAGATATAATAAGAAACCTAAGATCAATCTAGTGAACAAGGAGAAAGAAACAATTGAGGTTCTAGATGAATAAAAAATAGAGAAGAACATAGATGCTGCTACAGTTATTGTAAATGAGTAGGAAAAGGATACTCCAGACACTCACATGATTTAAAGACAGCAAAACATGGAGGCATCCTCATCACAACAAGAATATAATATAGACAATGATATTAAAGAGAAATATAAATAAATCAAGGCTAGAAATGAAGAGTTAAATAATGAGATTTATTCACAGTATCTAAAGAAAAGTCGAGGAAATCAAAACAAATTACTCTCAGTTTTTTATTACACCAATAAGAAATTTCTTATGACAGTGCTACAACCAATAGTGCCTAAACCTAAAATAGTAGCAGACAACAAGAAAGTTGATCTTGAAGTGCCAGTTGATAGCATTCATCCCTTAGATCAAATTGAGTTTCATAAGCAAAGCTCTGAAATGCTTTATTCTACTATGAATAGCAAGGAAATGAGTTGCCATAAACTTCAGAACACTATAACCAATTTGAGAGATCAAATCAGGATTTAAAAAGCTTCCTCTTATGCTAGGGACACTAGAATCGAGCCCTTAGAAGATCTAGTGATTGAGGTAGGGTATGACCCTGCAAATGTAAAGGCTGCAAAAGAATTGGTGAAAAAGAAAAATTCTAACATTGCAGCACTTAAAAAGCAATGAAAACTGCCTCCAATAGAACATCCTTAGGCAAAATAAATTGTGCAGGAGGCAAATCAGAAAGATGAGATGATGAGTCTCATACTCCAAATGACAGCACAGATTAAGGAAATGGAGATAGAAATGGAAAAGCTTGTCCAAGAGAAAGAAGCAACACAAACTCAAAGTTATTCTCCCACAATCATCCCCATGGTAACTAAAATAGTTCCTTCAACCTTAGCAGAGGAATTAGCACAAAAATCCCAATTGGCTACAGTTATGCCAATGACTTCTTCCACTACTTCTGCTACAAAATCATCTACTTCAACAATGCAACAAACAGATGAGGCAAGCAAGCTCATAAAAGCTATGGAAGATATGTCCATTCAGAATAATGAGATCAATAGGTTGAAAGAACAAATTAAGAACTTGGAAGATGCTAAGAAATTATTCCAAATCAATTCTAAAATAGAGGAACAAAAAGCCAAAAGGTTAAGTGAGTGGTTGAAGAAGGTTGAAGCAGAATTAACCATGAAAGAACCAACAACTTACATAAAAAATCAGTTGTGGTCCAAGATCATTGAGTCAATCAATGACACTTGGCCTTCCATTCAGGTAATCCATGAACAAAAATATTTGCTTAAAGTAGAAAAATAAGAAATTGTGAAGACAAAGGAAGAGCTTGCTGCTAAACTTGAAGAGGCCCAAGAAATAATCAAGTTTTTAAACACCAAAAACAAGAAAGAATTGGATGAGGCTGGGATAACTGATAGAACTAAAAAAATTCTTGAAGTGAGAAAGGTAACTACAAAGAAAAACTTGATGAAGAAGCTTGAAGAGAAGTGTCAGAACATTGATTTGTCCATAACTAGATTTATTGTAAAATTTGATATATTGAGGCAAAAAGGCTTTCCAAACATTCTTATTTTAAATGATAAACTAATGAAGCAAGAGGATTACAACAAGAAGATAAGATATTTTGCCAAAGAATAAGTAAAAAAGGCAGATTGGCAAGGAGTACCTACAGGAAAAGTGTTGCATAAAAGAATTGAAGATTTGTTTTATTTACATCATGACATAAAACATCTCTTTGTGGTCAAACCAACCTTTGTCAGATACACAGAGGCTGATGAAAATTACAAAAAACTTACCAAGATAAAGTTACCTGATGAAGAATTTTGGCAAGATCTTACTGATTTTCTATAGAAGACAATTTTACGGTGAAAGAGGAGGAAAAATAGATTGTTGTTTTTACACAGTAAAAACAGAAATTTATAGCAGTAAAGTAGTCAAAATAGTAGGTGAAAGAGTATCAGTGGTTAAAGTGTATCAGATGAAAGAGTATCGGATGAGATATAACACTTAAAATAGATTGAAGATATTTTTGCCAGCATTGAAGACAACATAGCAGCCAGTTGCACCTAAATACAAACAACATTTCTATTTTATTTGAATAAACAGGCCAACTTGCAAGTTGTTAAGTAGCTGTCAATATATTTTTGTAAAAGATACTTTGTTTTCCTTAGGAAAATCCTATGTGTATTCTAGGATATTTTGGCATTAGGGAAATTTTGAGGTCTAAAATGGGCCTCCTAAGGAAAAATGTACTATCAAAATTCACTTTATGAGAACCAATCACATTTTAGGGGATGACATCATCCCTAATGGTTGAGGTGGCATTGCTTGAGTTAAAGGTACTTACGTGTCACATTCTCAATGGTCGATAAAAACTCATGGTTAACCATGGTAGTGCTCTAAGTACTTTTAAAGTCAAAGTAAAGTACTCATAATAAATGTCATTTCACACTTTTTAAATAAAATTCATACATAAAATAATATATTATTTTTAAATAGTACATTAATTGCATGTTATTATACAATTTAAATAATATAAATTTCAATTAATAACATATTATATAAGTAAGAGTTTATGAATTTATATTTATATTTTATTTTAAGTTATTTAAGTACAAAGGAAAAATGCATTAGTTGTTCAATGATAATGACTTTTTCTTGAAAAACTCATTCTTATTTATAGTCACATCAATACAATTTTTTTATTAATTTTATTTTGGTACAACTTTTGAATTGAATTTAACCATGGTTACATGGATTGTGATGCAAAAAGTGAATTGCAAAATCATAAATATTATTTTATTGGTTTAGCTATTATTTTATTATTTCCTTAGGAGGCCCATTTTAGACCTCAAAATTCCCCTAATGGATAACATTTTGTATAAATACTTCACCCTTTGAAGTATTATGGTGGAATAAATTGTTGAAGATTTCTATAGTCAATATTTATGTACCTGAAGGGATTTTGTACCAAGTTTCAAGTTAGCATGATGGATCAAATCAATAAAGCATCATGTTTCGGGATTCATGTGTTGGGCCAACTTAATTGAAGTACTTTCTACTATAATTTGTTAAATCTTCTTATGTTTTCCATTCATACATACATGTGTTCTAAATTTAAATGTGAAATCAGGAAGTGATATATCAGAATTTTTTAAAAGCACTCTGTTATTTACTGGTTTTCATTTTAATGTTTTCTGCTGATTTCCAGAGTAGGGAACCCTTAATTGCTCTCTCTTTCAAATGACCTCTTCCTTCTTCACTCCTTATCTAGATCAAATAATCCTCAATTTCTCTTTATTCCAATTAAACCACTTCACCAATCAACCTCAAAGATCTTAAGTGACTCAACTATCTTGCCCCGAAAATATTTGAATTTAGACCTTGATCCTGACCTATCTTCTTGACATATTGACTCCATTTTCCCAATGGAAAAAAAAATCTATCTCTATCCATCTCATTAAGTTATTTTTCCCACCAAACCAAACCAAATTGCCCCATATAACTAACCTAAAATCAAACTTAAAAAAAAAAGTTAAATATTATAGAGAGAGCACTCTCTAAGCCTTAGGAAGGCTAGATCCTAGAGCTTGAAAGTAGGTTTTGGGTTACCTCTAATATTCTTTAAATTACAAATCAAAATCTCACAAATTGAAGAATTATTAGAGTGATAACAGGAAGAACTAATTGTTGGGCAGTTTAATTGTTGGATTAAACCTCTCAATATTAATTATCAATTCGGGAACCATAAACGTGAGTTGTATTGCATCTTGGCTCATATTAATGGCCAAAGTATAAATATATTCCTTTGTAATGATAAATTAGGTACTAGAATGAAACACACCTTTGTTGGCAAATAAACAATCTTGAAAAGGGGACCTACTTAACTAATTTTATCAAGGTACTTTTAAAAATATATCTAGAATTCACTGTAAACACCAGACTGCAATTAAACTATAAGGAAGTAGAAAGCAATCCTCAATCATGTAACATTCTCGCACTCGAATTCTACATTTTAAACCTCTATGATATCTTGAAAATCCTAATCTATTTGATCCTTTCACTAGCTTGAAACTAAACTTGAGATAACCAAAAGAACACACATTTCCCTAGTAATAAATTCAAACCTTAAACTAAACAGAACTACTCTGGATAACAAATTCAAGATTCCAAATTAACAAAAGACAATTCTAACTATTGCTAAAATAAAACTACTTATTTTCATGTAAAAATAACACTTAAAATATCCTATTAAAAATCACATTACAAATAATCAACGAGGAACCTTTAATTCAAATATTTTAATCTAGATTAAATGAATCATCCAAAATCAAGCTTACTATTCAAAACCATGTAACTTAATAATGAAAACGAAATCATTTCTACCTGCACAATCAAATCTGCACTCAAACTTGCTCTTATAAGGAAATGATTACACTACGAAAACAAGAATGATTCTAATTAAAAATAATTCTAATTATTTAAGTGAAGTCCCAGGATGCATAAACAAATCAAATTAGCATTAAACCTATAAACGTTCAAATAAATTACATAATTCAAACCTTAAATTGATATTCTAAGAGGCAGTGTTAACATATTTGAATTCAAAGCATCTAAAATCTGTTCTTATTCCATACTCAAATTAAAAGCATTAAAATTTGTTCTAATTCTTGAATCAAACTCATATATCATTGTGTTCTTATGCTCCCATTACATTTGATTTTAGTAAGAGGAATAGAGTATAACTCTAGATTGAAACCCAAGCACAGATTATGTAATGAATAATAATTCTTTAGTTCATTAATTGGCATGATGCTACGATGACTGAAATGATTTGGAGTTGAACCATACCAACCAAAAACTCACACATTCATACAGAAACAAGAAACTACGCTATGAAATTACACACACATATATTATATTATGTTGATTGATAAGCTTAGCTCCAGAGGTGGTGGGCCCTTCCACGCCTGGAGTAAGCTGAATTACTGCAGTGGAGGAAAGATTTAAAACATCCAAAACTAGAATTCGAAATGAATCATGGCACAACGCTACTACTCACAACTCGAAGGCGATGATGTATATTGAAAACATCATTGAGAAATCGATTTCAAAAAGTCACGCACAACAATTCTAATTTTACAGAGAAATTTCCTATCTCGATTACACTCCTGAAAATTAGATTTTGGTTCTACATCTGAGAAATTCCGCCTTACATCTAAGAAATTCTTCCCCTCTACATTTGAGAAATTAATTGATTAATTAGTGCGCAACCCTCTTCTTTATAACAACGGTGCGACTCTTAATTAGATTGTTCAAGGGTTACGTGGGACACAATTTTAGGATATTTGATTAAAACAAATTAAACAAAATCAAAACAATGAGATTTGACTCCCAATTTCGGTTTGAGCTGATGCAATACATCTTCTAGAAGAACTTGATCACACGCACTGCAGGCAGAGGTATCGCATAGCTAGCTGGGGCATTGAAAATGTTGGAATTGGTGCCTTAACGCACAACGCGATGAGGCTATGACCCTTTCAATGCTGGGCGTTGATCATCGTGGAGCTTGGGATACTAATATCAACCTCCCTCATTATTCATTTTATAATTGGCAACCCATAAATGAACGAGGAAATTAAAAGATCTAGTGCATCATTAGAGGAATCGCCACCCAAATGCGAGGAGCCTCCTCCAACAAGAGAATGCAACTGCTCCCTACCTGGAACTGAAGTAGATTGTATCCTACCTCTAAGATATTTCCTTCTTCGTTGTCCCTTAAATAGATGGCTATGTTGAGATTTAATATACGCAAAAATATCATTCCCAATAATAGCTGCACATACAGGGCATGGAGGAATTGTAGTTTCATAGGAGTGCTTGTCTTCAAGATTGCAACACAGGGATGCTATGTCAAAATCCACAAATAAAACTAGGCAAAGGAAGTCTACATGCATATCATCTCCCTTCAAATCATTGAGGAAAAAGTATTTATCTTCTTTCAAGAGAGTTTGGAGCTTAGCAGCGGTCATGCGAGAGGTCCATGACTCAGCATCCATAATACTTGTGGAGGGAATTCAAGCTATAATAACTTCTGATAAAATAAATCCCTTGTATTTCTCAACAGAGAGGCGTATTGAAAATTGATTCTTCAGGAACCAGCTAGAAAAACCACAAATGTCGTGCCATAGAGGGATATACTCTAGCGCGATTTCTAGTACTAGTGCCTATGAAAGAAATGTCTATAAATAAATATTACCGGATTGATTTGTGGTCTGTGTTGGAGGTGGTTTGTCTCAAAAATAGGGTTTAGAGTATTTTTAGAAAATCCAGGACTCGTGGAACTTGCGTGCATGTTGCTACTATGGCCAGTTGTGAATGCAAGATCAATTACAGGTCTAATTCCTTGCAGCCACTTCACAACTGAGTGTAAATATGTAGTCAATAAAGCTTTTGTTACTAATGCATAGAGGCTTCCTAGCGTATAAAGACCATCTTCTGCCTTGTTGACTTTTCACTAGTAGATTTATACTAAGACCATTGCATTAATAAGCTACACTCTTAAAGGAAATAACGCCCTTGGCTTGTGATTTCAATGTCAACTGAAATAGCTGAACAAACCTCTATTTTATCAAAGTGAATTCCATCATAAATGAGCACTATAGAAATATTGACAGCACCAAAGCACTTTAAGAAAATATTCTCTAGGCCCAAGGAGTTGCGGCATGCCTCAATACTCTCGACAATAGGATAAAATGTCCCATGATAATCTAGAAAGAATACAATATGATTTCCTTTTGCTGATGCTAGAAATATTATCAAAAATTCTTAAGGTTGAAGGATGATCCACTTTCCATGAACCATAAGCTCGGTTTTCCAAGGATATAGAATATGCCAGCACCATTCGTATTAAAAAGTTTCATGAATTCATTCTGAAACTATAATTTGAAGACCAAACCAGCCATATATGGTTCATAGGCACATTGCTGCAAGTCTGTTAATCATGATGTTGATAATTCATCGATGGTTAAGATTTCAAAAGCATAGATCTTTATGGTGGCATTTTTTGCATAACCCATGACCACATTATCTGGCCAACTGAAGATTTTGAAAAGCTTTGCAGTGTGCAACGTTCCTGAACATGTACTCAAATATGGTGTTTCTTTTGTGCATGAACCTATACTCAAATGTATTTCAAGAAGCATACAACATAGCTGGTGCTCAAATTATTCTCCTGCCATCATGAAAACCTATTATTAATGATATTAGTATACAAAACACTTCTTCAATTTAATTAACAAGAATAAATTATGAATTAATAACTGTTGTCTCTAAATGCCTCTAATTAACAACATAATGGATAAATAATGATTAAAACACTAGGTAAAATCATGTATTTATTTGATAAAAACCATAAAAATTTGGAAAAATATGCAGCTCAACATCCCCCAATGTTGAACTTCTTGCACGTCCCCGTGCAAACCAAAACTATAAGATGATGAAATAAGGTAGGGAAAATTTCAGCAAGAGTTTAGAAAGTAAGGATGAATATGCCTGATATTGTAATGCATTCATTAACCATGACATTACTATTACAGTACCAGCTAAAACCATGTAAAATGATAAAACAAGATCGGGTAGACATTATGGAGAAAAGAGAGTTGCCCATACCTGTTACCTTGTCCCATATTTTGTTTTTTCCCAAAGTATTATGATAAAAATCAAATTTTGTTGAAAAAGTGTAATTTCAAAAATAATAACACAAGATTCCTACACCTACTATAACAATCTTGTACCTAGTTCATGCATCACATATTTAGAGGCAATTACAATCAATACACATTGATGGCAACCAACACCTTGTGTTGGAACAGGCTCTCCTACGAGCTACGAAATTGGTCCGATTTTGTATATTTTTTATTATATTTAGTCTAGCGCAGGGGTTTTGGGGTGGGTCAAAGCCTCAAAATCATTGTAATGGGTCAAAGGGTAGACCTAGAATCCGTAAACCATGGTTTGCGAACCATAAGAATGATTAGGCTAGATTTTTATAAATAGAGGAACATTTTGAATTGTAAGAAAGAAAGAGGATGATAAGCTATTGATGTGAATTGTTGTTTAGTAGATCTGTTTGGGTTTTGAGGAAAGGACTCCTGCTGGCTATGTGCGCAGAGACCCAGAGTCCTACTGTGTGCGGAACCTGCTACTATGTTCGCAGGCTGGAACGAGTATTGTAAGAGGGAATTGATGAATTGATGAATAAGAAAGGTTGTTTAAGTACTGAATCTATGTGTACTATTTATGAGAATCAGTGGTAATTGCTATATTATGCGTATTCTGTATTCTGCTACGAATGTTCTGTGTAAATTTTTTTACTGCATCTAGATCTGATTTGTTATGTTTTATGCAATACTCAGCTATTGTCATTGAAGTATATAATTATCAAGCACCATAGTATAGTTGACCTTGCGCACGTGGATGTGAAAATATACCTATAGATCCTACTTAGGAAGGGGCGATCTGGACTTCACCGGGTAGGACGTAGCACTGCTTGCCTTACCTATCCTTTCTCAGGGTGCAGAAACCTGGTTCCAGCACCCACCCATACTACTTAGGGTGAGAATTTGACCTGCGCAAGTACGTCACTACTAAAATGGACATTAGTATAGGGGTTTGTTGGCAAACCTTGAACTCCAAACTTGGGTCAGGACCCCTCGAGCCAAAAAATAGTTCCGTTGCCGAGACCTGAAGAATTTTGAGAAATGGATCGGGTAATGACAAGAGAGTATTGGAAGCCTGAAAGGAAGGAAATTGAGGAGTGGTTTGAAAAGAAGATTCAGGAATTTGCAATAAAAGAGAATCGTAGCATGAAGTTAACGATGAAAAAGTGGAAAAATAGGTACATTCTTGCAGAAAGCTAAGAAATTTTCTTTGTGGTGTTTGCAATCGAGCTTTAGGAGTGGCTGGCTAGGCTTGTAGAATTCCACAAGTGTTGGAAGGATGAACGAGTCACTGAGTGGACTCCAGAGCTGCTCCAGTGGCTGGAGAGCACTGATAATACCACCACTCGCATGGTGGATCACTGGGTGGACAATGTGCTAGGAGGATTTGTGATAGAATTTCCCATTGATTAGTTTGTCTCCTACTATAAGGCCGAGCAGATATTATTTAAAGGGTTTCGAGGCAAGTTTCTGAAGACATTACCCTTTCCGATTAAGATATTACTATGCAAGAAGAGTATTTTGTGTAGTCATGCCAACTGAATGACCTCAGATCCATACGAGAGCGCGACGCACAGTGGTAAATACTATCAGACCAACTTTGATGGGGAAAGATCTGCCTATAACCCTCTGCGAGAGACAGCTGCACAAAGCCCTCCAGCTACACCACCGTCCAGGCCACACAAATATAAGAACTCGACCATACCACCACCTCCGTCGAACAACAATATGGCTACGCACCTGAAACTACCTACCTTCAAGGGGGTAGGGGATGAGGATATGGACCGATTTTGGTTTGTTGCAGATTCCGTATGGACTGTGTAAAATTTGACAACTGATACGGTGAAGAGGGTACAACTGTCCTTGGCGTTCAAAGAAATAACATTGGACTGGTATATGCGATACATCTCCCAGAACGGGGGTGCATCTATTCAAGATATTAAGGACGCTCTGAAGCAAAAATTCCGGAAGCCAAAATTGTACTCTCAGTTGGTAATAGAAGTGAAGGACTTCAAGCAAGGTGTGTCTGAGTCTGTATGGGAGGTTGATCAGCGACTAAAGAAAGAAATTAGGGAAGGAGGATTTGAGTATGATGATAGCGAACATACAGAATGGTTCATCACTATGTTGTTGCCCCACCTACGTACGCCAATGAGTCAACAAACCTTTGAGTCACAAGAAAAAGCTATGGAAGTCGCTATGAAACTAGAAGTTGCGCCTAGAGAAGATACTTCATTAGGAGTACAACAAATTTAGGAGCAAATCAGAGCTATGCACATGGAAATTCAGAACCTGCGAAAGGAACGAAGAAAAGGAGACAGTGTAGATTTATGGTGCATACGATGTCGAGTATCTGGCCATATGAAGGATCAGTGCCCTCTATTGTCAGATTACATGTATGCAGGAGGACCTAGCCTAGTCCGCCCAGGAATGAATGGGGAACCCATCCTATCACGACCAGGCTCGAGCGAACCTGCGCTGTGGTGTGATGATTACCGTGTAGCGGGGCTGCATGATACGAACCATTGCCCTCGGCTAGGTGTGTATGTACTAGAACTGAAACAATAATGGTGCAGTTTCTATTGATCGGTAGGACACGATGAGCAGAATTGTCGCACTTACAACCTAATGATATATCATGGGAGCTTGTATAGGGTGCAGTCAGGCCCTACATCGCCTAGATCTCCTGTGAGCTTTGGTAGCTCTCCAGCATGAGGTAGGGGAGGTCAGGGAGGAAGCGTAGGAAGAGGAAGTGGGAAGCTAATCTGTCATAACTGCTGGGAAGTAGGAAACTTTGCAAGGGACTTCCCAAATCCTACAAGGAATATTGTAGATATTTGGACCATGTCGTTGAAGATTGCCCAATTTTAATAGCCAAAATATAGGAAAAGCAACACCTCCCCATGCAGAATGTGCAAAGAGTTAAATCCGAGTTAAGGAACATAGGTCAAAGTGTGAAAGTCATAACACATAGTGGGATGGTCACCAAGGGATCGAAGGAAGAGGCTGCCAGGGACCCTCTGACCTATCAATAAGGATCGAACATAAAGAAGGGACCAGAGACAATGGCCATAGCTGACCAGGACCTCACTCAAAAAATAGCAGCTACTATGCAGGTACTGACGCACTCTAAGATAGATGAGGGGGTTGAGCCATTTCTGCAGGCATGTCTGAAGTTGTTTTGTAACCAAAAGGTTGTAGAGAACCTTCAAGCATTAATGAATAGTTGTGCATCGCGACTTGATTCAACCCCTGGGACCAGGGATGTACACAAACTATACAGGTATAAAAGATGCACCGGAAGATAAATGCGGCTGACAGTGCAGAATGGTGACTATGAGATGGATCAAGTTATTTTGGACCTCGGATCAGATGCGAACGTGTTACCAAAGAAAACATGGCAACGAATGGGAGAACCTAAATTGGAATGGTCCACCATCTAGTTGTGCATGGAAAATCAATAGAAGATCATTCCTATGGGGAGGCTTCCAAAAATCATGGTAGATATCGTAGGAGTAAAGGTCCAAGCTGACTTTGAGGTAATAGAAATCATGGAAGATGTGGATCCCTACCCTGCACTCCTAGGACTCGACTAGGCTATAGATAAGGGGGGTGTTATCAATCTCAAAAACCACAGAATGGTGTTTGAAAATAACGGCACATGAGTAATTGAACCGCTATATCCAAAAGAAGGCATACGATATACAGAGCCAGCGCAGGATGTGGAGGAAGTGGATCACATCTACAAGCTCACTACGCAAGACAAAGATTGGATTAACCCCACGACGAAAGGAGTAATCTGCTGGGAAAAGGATAGTGAATGCTTTTCCGACTCCGATGGGTAACTAGAGAATCAGCAGGGCTGGTTGCATGAGTTTTTGGCGCTACGATGTCTTTGGGTCACAAGGGGCTTCTGCTAAATCTCTGCCGAGGTAAGAGACCTACCCTACTTTGGGGACTCAGGTAGCATTAAGGAATTTGTACGCGCATTTGAAGCAGAAGTTCCCAAGGTACACAGGCTAGGGGCCCTTAATCTAGTCCTACGCGGAATGCCTACACGCTGGTGGCATACGCATGGGAAAGTCTTCCACGATTGGGAGGAATGTCGGGATAAGATGATCCTGTGCTTTGAAGCTTCAGCTCGGAGACGGATCCAAAATTTCCTTGGGTCAGAAGACCCACGCCGCTATTTTCTTAAGTGGGAAACGTAATGGTGCGATAGAACCCCAAACGAACTAGTTCGCCTATTTATCCATGTCCTAGGACTACGTCCAATTGCATGGTGTTTTAATGCAGAGATGCATTGACACACACGCCACTGGGAGAATTTGAAGGATGAGTTTCTATGAACATTTATGGTGGAATATGGCATAGGGGCACTCGACGTAGCTATATAGAACATGGATGCCTTAACTGAGGGAAGATCACCCAGATCAGGGGGAACACTGGTACTGCACACGGTTGAATATTGAAGCCTTAGCCTAACATAAGGAAATAATGATCACTGAACTGTCTCAACTGTGGTGCTGGACGGAATGCGTACAGTTGCCAAGTTTCTTGAGTTTTACCTGAATCGCATTACAACACACCCGACATCGGCTTTAATTCGGGATGCGCGAGCAGCACGGACACTTCATCAAAGGTCAGTAGATCTGTGGGAAAGCTATTAGGTGTGAGCGATGACCATCAAAACACTACATTCTGGTGAAAAGGGAATCTTACCGTTACGGAAAACAAGCAGCTGGAAATCAATGCAGAAATTTATGGTAAGCTTTTACCAGTTTCTTGATGGTAAATCTCAAGCTATATTTACTCTACCGTTGGATAGCCCCTAGAAATTATAAGGAAGAAAGGATAACTCCGATCAAGGCTCCATATTGTCTCTGTAATTTTCATATGTTATTCTACTACTTGATTATCTAGACCTTCAGTGTTTGGGTCATACCCAATCAGCCTACTTCCGCTGTCTGTGAGTTTCCAAATTTGGAAGCCTATCCTTTGGCTGCTATGGTAGTCTCTAAATTTTTGAACACTTCGGCACTTACCAGTCCAGCATCTGCAGACATTGTGTTGAGAGGGTTTGGGGATGCTGAGATTGATAAGAGATTGCGCTCTGGCTCCCTGCAGGGAAAATTGACTTTGAACCCCGTGCGGAATGGTGCCGAAGCTACACAACAGAAGGCCCCAGCCTGATGGGCTTGGAAGATACCATGAAGGATGATACAAAACTGCCATAGCGTGCTATGAGAACTAACGCAGTCGAGTTGCAGCTAGGCCTGTGCACGAAAGGGCTTCCTAATGAGGATACTCCATCCCCCCAGGGTACGAAACGGTATAGGGATACACTGCGACTTCTCTGTAGTTCTAGGCCACCTACCAAACAAAACCATACTTTTTCACTACCTAGCACTATCTTGGTCAGTGACCACCTCCCCAAAACTACGGAACTATAAGTGGACTTGGCGCAGCTGCCCCACGAGGCCTTACAAAGTTTACACACTGTCGTGATCCAAGAGATCCATCATTGCGACCGCACCGCACCGCAACAACTCTCTATAGCCCCACTACTCGTCGCACAACCGACCAAAGATGTCTCCCCTTCTATCTCACATACGGCACAACTCAAAATAGTGGTTCACCAGCTCGGCATAGAGGTATCGGATGAGCTCACTATTGAAGGCTTGGTCACCATGCTACAGGCATCCCACACCGAAATAAAGACTCTCAGGACCCAAATGGCCCACCAATTCACCACATTACAAGCCCCAATACATCCGGCCACACCTCCGGAGGTACAAGCACATCGTGCTACGTTGGTAACCAAAGCTACGGATGTCATTACGGGACAGATTACTCTGGGTACTCAATTGCTCGAGCTGGCCATGCAGCTCTGGACAACGATCCAGTTCAACTCATTTCTTCAGAATATCAAGAAGGATTTATGCCCAAAGGAAGCCGCCTTCGATTAGGGTGAAGCTACCCTGCCCTCCCTAGTCCCTGCATAGCATATGACACTCCTAAAAACTAGCAACACCCTCCGAGACACGATTACGGATCTCTGATGAGCAATGCATGCCATTACAAAGCACTTGAAGCCATGGGGCGAGGCTTCCTTCCAGATATCAGAGGGTTCTCATGACGTAATCGTGCGGCTCCACCAGATCTTGGAGCGAGTTACTATGGCGACTGACGGACTGACCTCCCAGGAGCTCGTCGACATTGCACAGAGTGATGCTGCCCAAAGTCAAGAAGTACTACCTGCACTGCTCGTAGCCATCAATACCTTATGTACGCAGATAGAGACTGCACCACCACAGTGACTCGGGAGGAGTCACAAGATTTTGTTGGGGGATTGTTGGAATAGGGTCTCCTACGAGCTACAAAACTAATCTAATTTTGTATATTTTTTATTATATCTTGTCTAGCACATGGGTTTTGGGGTGGGTCAAAGCCCCGAAAAAGAGGATGATAAGCTACTGATGTGAATAATGTTTTAGTAGATCTGTTTGGGTTTTGGGGAAAGGACTCCTATTGGTTGTGTGTGCGGAGATCTAGAGTCCTGCTGTGTATGGACCCTATTGCTGTGTGCGCAGGCTCGAACGGGTATTGTAAGAGGGAATTGATGAATTTATGAATAAGAAAGGTTGTTTGAGAACTGAATCTATGTGTACTGTTTATGCAAATCAGTGGTAATTTTTGTGTTATGGGTATTCTGTATTCTACTGCGAACGTTCTGCGTAACTGTTTTTATTGCATCTAGATTTGATTTGTTCTATTTTATGAAATACTGAGCTACTGTCATAGAAGTATATAATTATCAAGCACCATAGTATATTTTACCTTGCACACGTGGATGCGAAAAGAGACCTATAGATCCTACTTGGGAAGGGGCGATCTGGACTTCACCGAGCATGACGCAGCTTTGCTTGCCTTACCTATCCTTTCTCATGGTACAGAAACCTGGTTCCAGCACCCACCCATACTAATTCAGGTGAGACTTTGACCTGTGCAAGTAGGTCACTGCCAAAAGGGCCAGTATTATAGGGGTTTGTTGGCAAACCTTGAACTCCGAACCTGGGTTAGGACCCCTTGAGCCAACACCTTGTGTGTAGTCATCATTAAGTAATTCATCACTCTGAATACCATGAAAATTAAAGTGAGTTATGATACCAATCAACCTCTTTATTTGAACACTCTAAATTATGTTTTCATATAGATTCAAAACTAAATCTCCTCTTAATATAGTACAGAGAATAACCTTCCCTAAGGGTACCACATCATTAAAGATTCTTCAATTTTTTAAAGATAGAAATAAAAGCATCATGTTCAAATCATCTTAAAACCATTGTCGAGGAAAAAGGATGAGTCTTACGGAAAGAGAAGGATAACCCAACAAATCATAGTATGCAATTAACTTTAATACCATAGACATGGCCCTGTTGCAGCAGGTGTCCATAACCTCGGCAGGGATGTATTTTGACCCATGGAAATGTCTGTGTCCCACTTACTAGGCATGGATTCAGAGTTATATTATTTGAATTTTAGATGAAGGCCACTGGCCTGGCTTGGTAACCAGCTAATGGCAGTGCCACTCACAAGAAGTAACATGGATGAACAGGTCAGCTCGTGATGAGACGTCCTGTCTTCTAGCTTTTTGGCTAAAAGCCATTACTCTGGCTTGGTGATCAGTAGTAGTAATTTTGTGCATGTTAGGTCTCATGATCATGGTAGGTTGGCTCATCACGAGACCTCCTATCCTTCCCTAAATATTTTCTAAACTCTGATTATCATTAATATAAAAGATTACTTAATAAGTGGGGAGACAGATCTACTCCTTAAGAGTACGGTATGGCGTGAAAAGTTTTTAATGACTAATAATTTCTACCTAATTCCTCTACCCAAAAGACTTATTAAAGTTATCCTAAACAATGATTGAAAGATTCTTTGAGTTAAGAATGAGTGTTCTCCCGAATAGCTCATTATGATCTTTACAAGAGTGGTCCACCATAGGGGGTTTTCCAATAGTACCTTCTAAGGGAAAATGAAAATATATATCCGAGACGGAAACTTATTAGAGGGATTAATCATGGTTACTTTTGCAAAATCATGAGGTATTAAAGTGAATTGTACTCAACAAGATTTGTCACAAATGTGTGTGTTGACAACTAATGTGGATCAAAAGTAGTTTTAACAGGCATGATTTAAAATTCAAAACCCTAATAGCATTATAACAACTTTATTAATTTATTCTCCTACCCCATTTTACCCTAAGAGGAAAAAAAAAAAATTTAAGTATAGGAGTACTTTTAATGAAGCCATGTGCGTAACAAAATTATCATTATACTCACGCTTAGTTTTAAAGAATATACTTCAAGACATACGAAAACATGAGAAACCAATTTCTTCAATTGATATGGTACCAAGAGTTTCTGAATGCTAAGGAAATAAGATGGCTTGATGACTGCTCAAAACTGAGATTCAATGGAGTCCAAATATTTATGATAATCCAACTGATGCAAATCTTCCACAGTTTTATAGTCACTCTCCTGGAGGCACAAAGAATCTGGTGAAAGAGAAAAGATAAATCCCTCAAGTTTAGGCTCAAATATCTTCTTTTCAAATTGACAAGAATGGTTGAGAGAGATTCTAGGGTTTTTAGTTTCAACAAAATTTTTAGAACAAGTTCTAATGGAATATTTCTCCTCTGGTGGTCTTTGAATTACATCTTCCCAGGGAAAATGTTCTATGGTAACAAGGGCAGTTTCTAGATTCATTCCCTTTTCCAACATGGAAGGTGTAACATTTTGTTCAATATGGGAATCAACGGAAGGAATAGGTGGTTCAAACTGTTGTGCAACCTCAAGGTTTAGATTAGGGTTTAAAAGATGGTTTCGGGTAGGGTTTTGGTTAAGGCTTGGACTATTATTTGGATTTGAATTAGGGTTAGGCTTTGAACTAGGGTTAGGTCTCAATTATAAATTAGGACTAGGTTTAGGTCTAGGGTGTGGATTAGGGTATGGACTAGGGTTAGCGTATGGACTAGGATTTGGATTAGGACTAGGGTATGGATTAGGGCTAGGGTGTGTATTAGGGTTAGGGTATGGTTGCACATATGACTGGGACCATGGAGGAGGATAACTTAATGATGCATTGGAAAGAAATTTTGGTTGTTGTGGGTATTCATATGATAGAATTTGGATGGAAGATTTCCCTAGAGATAAGGATCCAAATTATTCTTGAGGCCATGAAGATATCTGGCTTGAGGATGAGGGCCAAGGTGAGGGCCACTGTGGCCACGAAGTAGGATATTCAATTGGAGGAGGATTAAAATTTTTCCATGAAGCTGTAGTATTATCATGATGTTGAGGAACCTGCTTAAGAAAATAAGCATTATTCCAAGTATCAAATGGTGTTGGGCTTTGATTTATACCTGGTAGTTGATTCGATTCCTTACTTGATTCCCTAAGTACCTTTCATGATCGTGGAAGCAATGGGTAATGCACAGTTGCATGACCATCCTCGCAAATTTTGCAAACTTTTAGATCACTAAGTGGAAACTTTCCAAAGCAGTGTTTATTTTAATAGTTGGCACAAAGGATAATCAGTGGTTCTTCATCCTTCTCTTGCTCCTGCAAATCATCCAATTTCGAAATTAAATATTTAATAATATTGAATTTATGTTCAAGCAAGATGTTAAATTATGCTCCTATTAATTCCTCATTGGATGAGTTGTCTGTCTCTGTGGCAGCGTCAAAACTCCTCATTAAATGATTCCTCAAAATGCCATTTTTTTGTTATCAATAAGCCAACCGGTACATTCTGCCATCACATGGATTAGTACACAAGGGTTCTTACAAGACCCCAAAAATGATATAACGTTGAAGATTTGATTCTGAAGATTAATGAATTTTAAAAGCTATTGGCTGAAATAAAGCTCACCAACCTTGCATAAAAAATAAGTTTGCATAAAAGGAAGGGAACGTCATGTTGGGAAAATGTTAAATCAAAAAAATATTTAATCTATTGAAAGAAAAGAAATTTGTAAATTAAATGTTTAAAGCTTGCTTCTACAGGAAAGGAAATAAAATTTCAAGCGATAATCAAGGTGGTGAGACTTTGGATCAACCCCACAATAGTGGATGTGTGGCTCTTCACTCACATCTTACTGTACTCTCCCCGCCCTTTGATTGCCCTACAACATCCTTGAAACTCTGTATGAAAATTTCACCTGAGGCAAAATACAACTCCCCGGCAACAGTGCCAAAATGTTGGGTAGTTTAATTGTTGGATTAAACCTATCAATATTAATTATCAATCTCATAGTCATAAATGCGAGTTTTACTGTGTCTTGGATCAGCTTAATGGCCAAAGTATAAATATATTCCTTTGTAATGATCAACTAGGTACTTGAATGAAACACACCTTTGTTGGAAAATAAACAATCTTGAAAAGGGTACCTGCTTAAGTAATTTTATCAAGGTAATTTTAAAACGATATCCAACATTCATTGTAAACTCTAGACTACAATTAAACTATAAGGAAATATAAAGAAATCCTCAATCATATAACATTCTCGTACTTGAATTCTAGTTTTTAAATCTCTGTGATATCTTGAAAATCCTAATATATTTGATCCTTTCACTAGCTTGAAACTAAAATTTAGATAACCAAAAGAACACACATTACCCTAATAATAACTTCAAACCTTAAACTAACTAGAACTACTCTCGATAACAAATTCAAGATTCCAAATTAACAAAAGACAGTTCTAACTATTGCTAAAACAAAACTACTTATCTTCATGTAAAAATAACAGTTAAAAGATCCTATTAAAAATCACATTACAAATAATCAATGAGGAACCTTTAATTCAAATATTTTAATGTATATTAAATGAATCATCCAAAATCAAGCTTACTATTCAAAACCATGTTACTCAATAATGACAACGAAATCACTGCTACCTGCACAATCAAATCCGCACCCAAACTTGCTATTATAAGGAAATGATTACACTATGAAAACAAGAATGATTATAACTAAAAAAAAATCTAATTATTTAAGTGAAGTTTCAGGATGCATAAACAAATCAAATGAGAATTAAAGTTGTAAACGTTCAAAGAAATTACATATTGCAAACCTTGAATTAATATTCTAAGTGGTAGTGTTAGTATATTCGAATTCAAAGCATCTAAAATCTATTCTTATTCCATACTCAAATTAGAATCATTAAAATCTATTCTAATTCTTGAATCAAGCTCAGATATCATTATGTTCTCATGCTCCCATTACATTCAATTTTAATAAGAGGAATAGAGTATAAATCTATATTGCAACTCAAGCACAAATTATGTAATGAGTAATAATTCTTTACTCCATTAATTGGCACAATGAAACGATGACTGAAATGCTTTGGAGTTGAGCCATACCTACCATAAATTCACACATTCATACAGAAACAAGAAACTATGCTATGAAATCATGCACACATATAAGTATATTATGTTGATTGATAAAGCTTAGTTCCAGAGGTGGTGTTCCCTTCCACGCCAAGAGTAAGATGAATTACTGCAGTGGAAGAAAGCTTTAAAATATCCAAAACTAGAATTCAAACTGAATCATGGCACAATGCTACTGTTCACAACTTGAAGAAGATGATCTATATTGAAAACAACATTGAAAAATCGATTTCAAAAAGTCACGCACAATAATTCTAGTTTTACACAGCAATTCCCTATCTCGATTACACTCCTGCAAATTAGATGCGGGTTCTACATCTGAGAAATTCCACTTCTACATCTCATAAATTATGCCTTACGTATGAGAAATTCCACCCCTCTACATCTAAGAAATTAATTGATTAATTATTGCACAACCCTCTGCTTTATAGCAGTGGCGCGGCTCTTAATTAGATGGATCGATGGTTACGTGAGATAAATTTTAGGAGATTTGATTAATACGAATTAAACAAAATAAAAAAAAATGAGATTTGACTCCAAATTTCGGTTTGAGCTATTGTGATCCAGCTTCTGGAAGAACTTGATCTCATGCACTGCTAGAAAAGGTATCGCGTAGCTAGCTGGGGCATCAAAAATGTTGGAATTGGTGCCTTAACCCACAACGTGATGAGGTGTTGACCCTTTCAATGCTGGGAGTTGAACATCATGGAGCTTGGGATTCTAATATCGATCTCTCCCCTTATTCATTTTATAATCGGCAGCCCATAAATGAACAAGGAAAGTAAAGGATCTAGTGCATCATTATAGGAATAGCCACCCAAACGCGAGGAGCTTCCTCCAACAAGCGAATACAAACACTCCCTACCTGGAACTGAATTATATTGTATCCTACCTCTAAGGTATTTCCTTCTTCGATGTCCCTTAAATAGATGACTATACTGAGATTTAATATGACCAACAATATCATTCCCAACATTAGCTACACATACAGGGCATGGCGCAATTGTAGTTTCATAGTAGTGTTTCTCTTCAAGATGGGAACAGAGGGATGCTATGTCAAAATCCACAAAGAAAATTGGCTAAAGGAATTCTACACGCATATCATCTCCCTTCAAATCACCGAGGCAAAATTATTTGTCTGCATTCAAGAGAGCTTGGAGCTTAGCAACGGTCATGCGAGAGGTCCATGACTCAACATCCATAATACTTGCAGAGGGAATTCAAACAATAATAACTTCTGGTAAAATAAATCCCTTCTATTTCTGAACAGAGAGACGTATTTAAAATTGCTTCTTCAAGAACCAGCTAGCACAACCACAAATTTTGTGCCATAGAAGGATATAGTGCAGCGCGATTTCCAGTACTATTTTCTATGGCGGAAATATCTGTAAATAAATATTTCCGGATTGATTTTCAGGTTATGTTGGAGGTGGTTTGTCTCAAAAATAGGGATTATATTGTTTGTAGAAAATCTAGGACTCGTGGAACTTGCATGCATGCTGCTACTGTGGCCAGTTGTGAATGGAAGATCAATTACAGGACTAATTCCTTGTAGCCACTTCACAACTGAGTGTAAATATGTAGTCAATAAAGCTTTTGTTACTAATGTGTAGAGGCTTCGTGGAGTATAAAGACCATCTTCTGCCTCGCCGACTTTTCACCAATAGATTTATACTAAGACCGTTGTGTTAATTAGCTACATTCTTAAAGGCAATAATGCCCTTGGCTTGTGATTTCAATGTCGATTGAAATAGATGAACAAACCTCTATTTTATCAAAGTGAATCCCATCATCAATTAGCACTGTAGAAATATTGACATCACCAAAGCACTTTAAGAAAATATTCTCTAGGCCCAAGGAGTTGCGGCATGCCTCAATACCCTCTACAATAGGAGAAAGTGGCCCACCATAATCTAGAAAGACTATAATGCACTTTCCTTTTGCTGATGCTAGAAATCTTATCAAACATTATTAAAGTTGAAGGACGATCCACCCTCCATGAACCATAAGCTCGATTTTTCCAAGGATATAGAATATGCCAGTACCATTCGTATTAAAAAGTTTCATCAATTCATTTTGAAACTATAATTTTAAGACCAAACCATCCAGATATGGTTCACAGGCATGTTGCTGCAGGTCTGTCAATCATGATGTTGATAATTCATCGATGGCTGAGATTTCAAAGGCATAGATATTTATGATGGCATTTGTTGCATAACCCATGACGGCATTATCTGGCTATTGGCTCGAGGGGTCCTAACCCAGGTTTGGAGTGCAAGGTTTGCCAACAAACCCCTATACTACTTTCCCTTTCGGCAGTGACCCGATTTCGTAGGTCAAAGTCTCACCCAAAGTAGTATGGGTGGGTGCTGAAACCAGGTTTCCGCACCCTAAGAAAGGATGGGTAAAGCAAGCAGAGTTGCACTAGGTCTTGTAATCCCCGATTACCTTGTTCTGTGCAGGGTTAATTAAGTCTCTATTCGCATCCATGTGCACTATATCTATAGTTATATGCTTTTTATAATATCAACACAGCAGTACATAAACACAACTGAACAGATCTAGACCCAAGAACGCAGTATATAGTAATATTAACACAGCAGTACATAAACAGAACTGAATAGATCTAGATCCACGAACGCAGTCTATAGATATTTCACACAATACAACAATTATTAGTAATTCACATAACATTACTCACAGATTCAGTTCTCTAACAATCTTTCACATTCATTCATTCATCAATTCTTCCTTACAATTCCCTTCCCAACCTGCACACACAGTAGCAGGGTCTGCACATAGCTGGACTTGGATCTCTGCGCACACAGCTAGTAGGAGTCCATTCCCAAAAACCAAAACAGATAGCTTAAATTACAATTCACATCAATAGCTCATCATATCCTATCCTTTACAATACAAAATGCATCTCTATTTATAACAATCTAGCCTCGACTTTCCTATGGTCCTCAACCCATGGTTTTCGGACCCCTAGTTTTCCCTTTGACCCATTAAAATGCGTTCGGGGCTATGACCCACCCCAAAAACCCTCTACTAAGCTAATATAATAAAAAATATTCAAAATGGACTAGTTCCATAGCTTGTTAGGAGACCCTGTTCCAACAGTCCCCCAACACAATCTTGTGACTCGTCCCGTGTCACTGCATCTGTCATATAGTCATTGCACCCAGTAGGGCTTGAATTGACTACCATTGAAAAATCCTGGTACGATGTCTCCGCATAGGGTAGCTAGATGGACTGCTCCACCATCCGTGATTTCTTTAAATATGTAGGGGCCCAGCCAGTGCTGTCGAAATTTTCCTGGATGTTTCGCAAATTGGCTATCATATAAAAGGACAAGGTCACCTACGACGAACGTCTTTTGGTGAATATTTCGATCATGCCATGCTTTTTCATGAGCCTTCTAAACCTGTTGATGAAAATTAGCAATAAACTCATCTTCCTTCAGAGCCACAAGTTGTGCAAGATGCTCCTCTATGATATTGGGGTCCATCATTTTGGTAAATGCAGTAATGTATAGGCTAGGAACAACATATTCAATGGGCATAATGGCCTCTTTTCCATAGACCATCCAGAAGGGGGTTCTTCCTGTTAGCTTCTTGCAGGTCATTCGGTAAGCCCACAGAACAGAGGGAATGCGAACATCCCCGTCACTACGATCAGCATTGCAGACCTTAGTTAATGTCTGTTCCAAATTTTTGTTAAAAGCCTCAACCGCCCCGTTTTCCTGAGGGTGGTATGGAGTACTCTTCGCATGGTGGATCTGGAATTCCTCATTCAAGGATTGAATCATCTGGTAGACAAAGTGTGTACCTCTATCACTCATTAGGATTTTTGGGTAGCCAAACATGGTCAGGATCTACTCAAAGATGAAGTGCGCAACAGTATCCATAGTACAATCCTTCACCACTTGTGTCTCAGCCCATTGAGTGACGTAGTCAGTGGCGGTGATAATGTAGTGCGCACCTGTTTTCTTTATTGGTGGATTGATGGGTTCTATAAAATCAATGGCCCATTCGTCAAAAGCCTGTAAAGCCACTTGCAGCTGTAAAGGCATCTCATCTCGGTGTGAAGGTCGTCCTGTGCGCTAGCAGGTATCGCAAGACCGAAAATAGGTATATGAATCTTGATGCAAAGTAGGCCACCATAACCCAACCCTCAAAATCTTTTGTGCCATCACAGGTCCTGCATAATGGCCTCCTACGACACCTTCATGTGCTTCTGCTAACACGACAGGCTCTTCATGTTCCAGGACATATCTGCGTAGTATTTTGTCAGCACCTAGCTTGTATAACTAACTGGCGAGGATAGTAAAGTCCACGGCCCGAGTAACCAGTTCCTTCTTCTATTGTACTGAATATCCAGCTGGGGCCATTCCTGTAGTGAGGAACTCAATGATATCAGCAAAGTGTGCGTCAACCACTTTAATGGTAAACAGTTGCACATCCGACAAGCATTCATCCAAACTAGTGGGTTTGTCTCTTGTCTCAATGCAAGACAAATGATATGAGCTAGCATTCAACCTTCCAGGCTTGACGATGATCTCAAAATCATATTCGTAGAATAGAAATAGCTAGCGGAAAATCTTCTCCCCCAACACAGGCTTGTTGACCAAGTATTTTAAAGCCGAATGATTAGTGAACATTTTAAAGTGTCCACCCAGTAGATAGTGTCGATATTTCTGTAGTGCGTAGACCATAGCCAATCCTTCACGTTCAATGGTGGAGTAGTTTTGTTCTGCACCAAGAGTTTCTGACTCACAAATTCAACCGGGTGGTCGATATCTCCTTCTCCAGGTTGAGTGAGAACAACTCCCAAAGCTATACCCGACGCATCCACATGTACATGAAATTCCTTTGAAAAATCAAGAAATATTAGTATGGGGGTAGAGATCACCTTTTCTTTGAGCACTTCGAAGCTCTTATGACATTCATTATCGAAAGAAACATCTTTTTTTAGTAGCTTTTCCATAGGTGTTGTAATCAGGGTGTACCCCTGAATGAATTTCCTATAATAACCAGTGTGCCCGAGAATAGAACGTAACTGCTTCTCCATTATGGGGACTGCCAGGTTTATAATTACGGCTACCTTCGCAGGGTCAACCACCAATCCCTGCCAACAAACTATGTGTCCAAGCAAGACTCCAAATGGCACACAAAAAATGCACTTCTTAATATTGAAGGAGATCTGGTGCTTCCGGCACGCATCCAACATTAGTCGCAGGTTAGATACATGTTCCTTTACTAAGCCAAAAAATGTCCAATCATCAAAATAAACCTCTAGAAACTTATGAATAAATTCCTTGAATACAACAACTACGACCCTTGAAAAATTAGCAAGGGCATTTTTGAGACCAAAGGGCATGACCGTATACTAGAAACACCCCCATTCAGTCACAAAAGTAGTCTTACTGCGATCTTCAGGTGTAATTTGGATCTAATGGTACCCTGAGAACCCATCGGTGAAGGAATAGGCCTCTTGTCCACCCACGCTATCAAGGATTTCATCGGAGAAGGGTGTAGAAAAGGGGTCATGGACGCAAGCATCATTTAACTTGCGTAGATCCATGCAGATGTGTATTTATCCCTTGCTCTTATTTTCCTGGATGACCATTGGACTTACCCAATCTGACTGCTCAACTAGTTCAATGATACCTGCGGTAAGCATTTTATCCATCTCTTCTTTGACCTTTTGTTTGTATTTGGGATTCAGTCGGTACGACCGCTGCTTAACGGGCCATGCCTCAGGCTTTAGAGTGAAATGCATAATACCAAGGTCCTTGGTGATGCCCTTGAGCTTAGAGAACTTCGTCGAAAATAGGTCCTGATATTCCATGAGTAATTCTACGATTTTTCCTACAGTCCCCTCATCCCAATAATCCCCAATCTTAGCCAGCTTAGGGTGTTCCTCCGTCCCAATATTAATGTCACATAGCTTAAGAGGCTGTGTGACGTCAATATTCTGTAGTGATGGCCCCACAATAGCACGTTCTCCTTCAAACTCTGGGAAAAAAATGTTTCGAGGGTTATCCTCATCCTCATCAATCGCCAAGCTCCGACAATTGGCTATGTCGTGCATCTACGCGTTCGATGTCGGGGTCGTTGGGGTGGTGCAGTGGGGAATATTCTTAAATAAAAACACATTAATGTCCTGTAGAGCTTTGTCGAGCTCTTTTTTCCCTCCAACCAATTCAAATGTCCCGACAAAGTCCTCTTTTAGCGTTTCCCAGTGGCGATTGCACTGGTGTAATTTCGCATCTAAGTACCAAGTGGTCGAGATAGGGCCCAAGGTATGAAAAAATAGATGGACCCATTCTTCTGTAGTTTGGTTGGACTATTTGGTCATCCAGACACGCAGATGTGCACGGGGGTCCCCGGGTCCGAGGAACACCGTGGTGTGTATGTCAGCTAGAGGGGCGAGTCGTAGAAGCATCCTTTCCTGACACGTTTCCAAATCCGAGAATGATTTCTTATGAGTATCCCACCAACGCGTAAGCATCCCATGCATAGCCAGATTAAGGGCCCAGAGTTGTCATTCTCTTGGCACCCTAGCTTCTATTGTCTTAAGAATTCCTAGACATTACCCGCCTCATCAAAGTGGGGTAGATCTCTTACCTCTGAGGAAATGCAGTAGAGGGTTCTTGCGACCCGAGGGCGGCGCAGTGCCGAAACCTCATGTAACTGGTTCTGCCAGCTTTCCAGTTCCTCATTAGCGTCAAAACAAAATTTTCTTGTTAGTACCAGATCACTTCCTCAGACTTCTTCTGGTCCCAGCAATAGAACCATTTGTTGGCTCGAGGGGTCCTGACCCAAGTTCAAAGTGCAAGGTTTTCCAAAAAACCCCTATACTACTGGCTTTTTCGGTAGTGACCCACTTTTTCAAGTCAAAGTCTCACCCGAAGTAGTATAGGTGGGCGCTGGAACCAGGTTTCCGCACCCTGGGAAAGGATGGGTAAAGCAAGCAGAGCTGCACTAGCTCTTGTAATCCCCGATTACCTTGTTCTGCGGAGGGTTAATCAAGTCTCTATTCACATCCATGTGCACTAGATCTATAGTTATATGCTTGTTATAATATCAACACAGCAGTGCATAAATAGAACTGAACAGATCTAGACCCAAGAATGCAGTATACAGTAATATCAACACATCAGTGCATAAATAGAACTGAATAGATCTAGATCCACGAATGCAGTCTACAGATATTTCGAACAATATAGCAATTATCAGTAATTCACATTACATTACTCACAGATTCAGTTCTCTAACAATCTTTCACATTCATTCATTCATCAATTCTTCCTTACAATTCCCTTCCCAACCTGCACACACAGCAGTAGGGTCCGCACACAACTAGACTTGGATCTTTGTGCACATAACCAGTAGGATTCCATTCCCTAAAACCCAAACAAATAGCTTAAATCACAATTTTCATCAATAGCTCATCATATCCTATTCTTTACAATACAAAACACATCTCTATTTATAACAATCTAGCCTCGACTTTCCTATGGTCCGCAACCCATGGTCTTTGGACCCCCAGTTTTCCCTTTGGCCCATTACAATGCATTCAGGGCCATGACCCACCCAAAAACCCCTCCGCTAGGCTAAATATAATCAAAAATATTCAAAATGGACCAGTTTTGTAGCTTGTTAGGATACCTCGTTCCAACACTGGCCAATTGAAGGTTTTGACAAGATTTTCAGTGTGCAGCATTCCTGAACGTGTACTCAAATACGTTGTTTCTTATGTGCATGAACTTGTACTCAAATTTATTTCAAGGAGCATTCCATCACTGGTGGTGCTCGACTTATTCTCTGCCATCATGAAAACCTATTATTAATGATATTATTATACAAAACACTTCTTCAATTTAATTAACAAGAAGAATTTATGAATTAATAAATATTGTCTCTAAATGCCTCTAATTAACAACATAATGGATAAATAATGATTAAAACACTAGGTACAATCATGTATTTATTTGATAAGAACCATAAAAATTTAGACAAAGATGCAACTCAACACTCATCGACAATCAACGATTTTACAATGACCAAAATGGCCTTGGTTACAAAGAAGAATAAGTAGGACCTTCTACAACAAAATACAATGAACCTATGAGATCTAAAATGCATGTAGACTTCATTAGACAAGATTCACAAGAAAAAACTTGGAAGACAAATCCCCGACTAAGAATTCCTTCCAAGTATCAACATATTTTTCATGGCTATTGTTATTCATGTGGAAAATTTGGTCATAAAGTTATAGAATGTCGCACGTACCCTAGGAACCAATACAATTCCAAGAGATCTGTCAAATATGAACCTCGCAGGGCTCAACAAAACATCAATAGATTTCAAAATTTCAGAAATAGTATGGAATGTTATAAATGTCCAAACTTTGGACACATAGCCAAATACTGTAGACTTGAAAATCCTCTAGAATAATCTCTGAATCCACAGAACAAATGAACATGGAAGAAGAAGAAGACTGATAATTTTACTCTCGCTCTCAAGGCTCAAAAAAAAAATATGTGTGGTATGTTGATAGCGGTTGCTCAACGCATATGACTAGAGATAGAAGGAAAATTTTATATCTGAAATAGAAGAAGGATGGAACTATATCCTTTGGAAATGATGGGTCTTCGAATGTTATAGGATCACGTACCTTCACTCTCGGAAGCAAAGATGTTCTAGCCAACATTGTTCTATTGCTTGAAAACATGAATCACAATATTATCAGTGTTGGACAAATGTATGATCAAGGACACACAATGCTATTCAAGTCCACAAAATTTGAAATCGGGAAAGGCAGGTATGGTAAACTTGTGGCTACAGCAAGTTGAGCTCGAAATGACATATATGTTATGGATGATGCAACTAAAGCATGTCTACTAGCTAAAGAATATGAAAGTTGGTTATGGAACAAATGAATGGGTCACATAAACTTTTACCATCTTGTCAGGATAAGAAAAAAGGAAGTAGTACGAGAAATGCCAAAAATCTCAAAACTTTCCAACACACTATGTGAGGCGTGTCGACACGGCAAGCAGACAAAAGTCAAATTTAAAACAAAAGAACACTTTGAATTACATCCATTGGAATTAATACATACTGATCTATGTGGTCTTGTGAGAACAAAAGGCTTAGATGGAGGATTATATTTCATGTTAATTATAGATGACTATACCAGGATGACAATCGTCAGTTTCCTAAAGAAAAAACCTGAATCATTTGAGTGCTTTAAGATCTACAAGGAGTTGGTCGAAAATGAAACTGATTTTAAAATAAAGTTTCTAACATCATATAATGGTGGAGAATTCACTTCCAAATTATTTCATCAATACTATGATGAAAAAGGAATAAAAAGACAATTTTCAATGGCACGAACACCTTAGCAAAATGGGGTTGTTGAAAGAAAGAACATAACCGTACAGGAAATTGGTAAAACAATGTTGAAGGACTCAAAATTGGATGAAAAATTCTGGTTTCAAGCAATTGATACGATAGTCTTAATTATCAACCGAAGTTTTCTCATAAATAATTGCAACAAGACCCCATATGAATTATGGAAAGGAAAACCAGCTAATGTAAAATATTTCAGAATCTTCAGAAGCAAATGCTATATCAAAATAGAAGATCAAAATTTGGGTAAGTTTGAATCGCGTGTTGATGAAGGTATATTTGTTGGTTACTCACGCAAAATAAAGGCATAGAAATGTTATAATCTAAGATGAAAACAGATAGTGGAGAGCATAAATGTTACATTTGACGAAGAGAGTGTTCTATCGAATAATGATGAGGACCTAGAATATTTGAAACTTGAGACAAAGGCTGAAAAATACACAGAAATTTCTAGAACAAGAAGCAATTGTCAACCAGGAAGAAGTAAATAATGATCATCAAGATATACAGGAACAACAACAACAAGCTCCTCCAAAGGGAACAAAAGAATGGATTCAAAGGAACCATCCATCAAATCAAATCATTGGTGACATAAATGAAGGCTGAAAACTTTGTTCATCACAACAAGCTCACATTGATTTTCTAGCAACCTTTGAGCCTAGTAGTTTTGAGGAATCCAGCTAGAATGAACATTGGGTAGTAGCTATGAATGAAGAATTGGATCAAATAGAGAAGAATAACACCCGGGAATTAGTTCCACGACTAAAATATAAAAACGTCATTGCGACTAAATGGGTGTTTAGGAACAAATTGAATGAAGATGGACAGGTTACCATAAACAAAATAAGATTGGTTTGCAAAGGCTATGCACAAGCGGAAGGAATTGATTTTGATGAAACATTTGCACCAGTTGCTAGAATGGAAGCCATTTGGATATTTCTCCCCTATGCATGTTCAAGAAAAATCTAAGTCTACCAAATGGATGTTAAGTCAGCATTCCAGAATGGCGAATTAGATGAAGAAGTTTATATCGAACAACCTAAAGGTTTTCTACTATCAGAAAAACAAGGCTATGTTTGCAGGTAAAAGAAGGCTCTATATGATCTCAAGCAGCCTCCCAGAGCATGGTATGCTCGTCTTGATGGATATCTATGTCAAAAAGGGTTCAAGAAAGGTCCTGTTGATAGTAATCTTTATGTACAAATAGATAAAGATAATTTAACATTCATTGAGGTATATGTGAATGATATAATATTTGGTTGCAATGATGATCAACTAAGTAAGAACCTTGCTACAAATATGCAAAGTGAGTTTGAGATGTCTTTACTTGGTGAGCTGACATACTTCTTAGGGATTCAAATATCTTAGCAAGAGAAAGGAATATTTATATGTCAAGCAAAGTACATCAAGGAAATGCCCAAGAAATTCAAAATGGAAGATTGCAAACTCGTCCTTACTCCGACAGTAACAGGTTTCAAAATTGAGCATAGACGACTCATCTAAGGATGTGGATTAGAGGTTGCACAGATCTATGATTCGTATTTTTTATATTTAACAACCTCCCAGCTATATGTTATGCAAGTAGTTTGACAAGTAGCAAGATTCCAAGCAGCACCTAAAGAATCACATATTATTGTTGTCAAAATAACTCTTTGATATCTAAAGGGCACAATAGAATATGACTTGTGGTATCCCAAGGGTAATAATCTCATTATTCAAGCCTTTATAAATGCAGATTGGGTAGGAAGCATTGATTATCGTAAGAGTACTAGTGGAGGAAAATTTTATCTAGGTGGTTGCCTCATATCATGGTTGAGACAAAATAAAACCTCAACCTCGTTATCTACAGCGAAAGCATAATACATTGCAGAGACAACTTATTGTACTCAATTCCTTTGGATGAAACAAACATTGAAATATCTTCAAGCACATCAGTGAGCCTATTCCCATACTTTGTGATAACACCAGTGCCATCATCATCTCCAATAATCCTGTCATGCATTAAAAAAAAACACATTCCGATCCAATATCATTTTGTTAGAGAACAAATCGCTGTAAAGAATATCAAACTTGACTATGTTGGTAAAAAAGAAAAGATCGTTGATGTCTTCACTAAACCTTTACCTCATGAAGAATTTGAATATCTTCTCCAGAAGCTTTGGATTCTCCCAAGTTCTCATTAGATTTTCCTCATTCAGAAAATAAAGGGGGAGTGGAATTGTGCACAGGTCCGTAGGGTGGTTGTGTGTCAGTGGTAGTTACCCTTTGCCATTGATGTCAAACAGGGAGAGAATATTGTAGGAAGAGGTTTCATGATCACAGGGGGGAGTACATGTGTTGCCATTAATGCCAAAGTGGGATATTGTTAATCAGTGGTTGTCATTGATGTCAACCCAAGCAGCACCAAGGGCTACCCCAATCTTGCATGGGAATTTTGCCTACCAAATTACTATATTCCAAGTCATGGATATTTTTTATGGTTTCTACTTATTGAAATGTTTCCTTTGATATATGGTACACCACGTAATTCTTCACGTCTTGAGAGATATTCATTTTTGAAGTTAGTAACCCCAGTTAGTAGGCTAAAACCCCATGGGGTTGTGGCATGACACTAATAATTGGTTGTGGTCATTGAATAGTAAATAGTTAATAATTTTTAAGCTCCTAAAACCCCTCCCACATTCACTTGTTGAAGACCCTCTCAACCTAAGCATTTATATAAATTATGATCCTCATATCCTCCTCATGCAGGGATTTCACTACCTGAAACACGTCATCGTGGAATTTTTGTTATAGAAATTTTTCTACAAAGGTTCATAAGTTGAAAAAATTATGAGGTGAAACCAAAATCTTTCGAAATCTCCTGTAAAAATTTCAGATCATGGTGCACAATATTTTTGGAGATATGATCTGTGGAAGTTAGGTTTTTTGCAGGCTCCGGAAATTTATCTCATAGAGGTGACCTTGGTAAAATTGTTATAACGACCTCTCTGAGTATCAAATCGCAATTATGTAGAAATTGGCAGATGGTGCATAGACTATATTTTTTTGTATATCAATTTCAAATCTGAATGATGAATTAGTGACACATGGCATGCATACAAGTTCACTCTACTGAACCAGTCCATAATTAGGTCATTGTGAGAGATTGGGCATAACATTTCCTTGAAGAATCAAAATTGGGTCAGGCCTCTAGCATTGGAAATAAGACTCAGAGGACTACCATAGGATTGAAAAGAACATATTGGGGATCTGAAATAATAGAGATACACCAGATTCAATATAGAGGTCTTAGAAGGAAAGAGAAATCTAGATCATGTGCTATCAAGGGTTGTAAAGGATCAAACTTTCTAGGGAAGAAAAGGAAAGCTAGGTGCAGCAAAATGGCGCAGCAGAGGTAAGCTCGAGGTAATTATATTATGTAAATGCATGTTCATCTCTTAATTGCATTAGGTTCTTTGTATTCTAATTTTTTATTTTTTTTAGCACTGACATATGCTTTGCAGGATGTGGTAAGTTTTGCTATTGTCATGTCATGGGTATTTCCTTGAATAATTTTTGCATATATATTCATCAAGATAAGACTCAAAGCATGATCTAATGTTCTAAAGAATGAGAAAGGGTAGCATGACAAGAACAAAAATCAAGGTGCATAACAACAACAAGAATTTCACCACATGAACTCTTCACGTGGGAAACATTGCATAGAGCCATTGTAAATGTATCATTGTACTGACTCATTGTAAAATAAACATTGTAAAATTTTTACAAGTGTATATATGCCAAGAGTTGAAGAGGCAATGTTGGGAGGTCTAGGATCATCATTAGGTGGTTGTGTCATAGTTGGGGTTATGGTCTAGTGTGTATTCTTCTTCTACATCATTCTATATCATTTTAAAGTGGACCATTTTCCCTGGTACGGGAGTCCATTCTTATTTTTCTTCTATAGGGTGATAGGGTGGTGCTAAGCTGGTGCATGAAGTCACCAACAAGTTGAAGCCTATGAAAAATTCAGGGTGGTAGGGTTGTGCTAGGTTGAGTTGTAGCTCATTGGGTGTTGGGACATCCATTCAGTTGACTACTAAAGAATCTTGAGCGTTGGAGCGTCCATCCAGTGGGATTTGGAGAAGAATTATTTTCTAGATTCTAGGAAGTTGGAGATTTTTTTTTAAATTGGAGTTGAATATTAAAGAATTATTAGAAAATCATTCAGGTTTTTTTTGTCCCAGAGAAGGTTTCCACCTTAAAAAGTGTGTGCATTTGTGTTCCTTTTGTTTACTGTTATCATTTCACAAACACTGATAATAATTGAGTATTAACTAATGCTATGAAAGATTAATAATAATACTAATTGAAAGGAATATTGATTCACTCCCCCCTCTCAGTATTTCCAACATTTGGTCGCCACAATATTGACTATTTAGGAGTAACGCTACTTCTCAGAATAAAAAAAAAATGTGTGGTGGTCCCAATTTCTTGCCTATAAGAGACCTATCCCACATGTTTCAGGACAAGAAGTTGATCGTAGTGATACCATCCGTTATTAAGAATCCATTTTTCTCGTGGTTTCAATTTTCTCCAAAGTCCTTTCAAGGGACCTATATCAACAGAATCGTTGTCTCACACCCATTACAACCATACTAATTTTAATTAAATCAAAATTTTAACATGGAGAGTTGAATGGTAACTCTGAGGGATCAAGCTATAGAGAAAGTTTAGAAAAAAATTCGAAGTCATCGAAGAAAGCATCACCACCAAAATTAATGACGCATTTAAAAAGGCCCTAGAAGCCGTACTACCATACATCAAGGATAAAGTCCCCATGGGGGATGGGAACCATGTCGATTATAACCTGGAAGGAGAATATATTATCTGAATGGGAATATTAGTTTTTTTGTGCTAAGATCCAATTTAAAATATAAACAAAGTGTTTGAGGATTATGAGGTTAATTGGAAGTGTAACATGAGTTTTTATGTGAATGTCATGAGAAAATTAACATAAATAAAACATTGAACAAAAAAATCTAATAGACATGAGCATCACCATAAACGATAACACAATAGCACATGATGAAGGAGTTCACCCTGCTTGTGCTATGGCTCCTTGGTCCAACTTCCAATGACTTGGCCCTCTTCTATTATGCTCCAAAATCTGATTACATATGTTTACAATGCTGAAACAACTCTGAAAAATGTTCCATAATCTTGAGAATTCCCAAAAATGCCTATGTAGCATCTTTTTTCATCGAATATGGTCAAAACATGAATTTGTTATGACTTCTGCAAGTTCCTGCTCTATTCGCTCCACATTTTCCCCAAAATCCGGCATCACCCTATAATTCCACCCAATCAGTTAACTAAGCTCCAATTCTACCAAACACTAGGAGAAATTGTCAAAGCATTAATTTAGCCACCAAGGCCTTAACTCTGAATTTTGTGGCCACATGGGGCCACATGGCACTAGGGCTCAAGTTCTTAACTGCCAACCCTACCGAATCCGATAATGGGCATCAAACCTCGGTGGTGGAGGCGGTCACATGTGCAGTCAGTATAAATTTTGGCAATTACATCTTTGATAGTTACAATAAACCATGGTCTTCATTTCCATGGTAACATGGCATATCTCCATTGCGGTTATAGTTTATAGTAGCAGTTACCTTGGGGGAACGGGGCTAGCCTCCCTCCTATGGTCTCGCTCCTAGTCGGTGACCAAGATTAGGGCTAGACCCTGACCCCCACCCCCGTTTGCACAATAGACATACCATATTATCCATTGGATAACATAGTTTAATAAGAAATAACGCAATGGTGTATTGGTGTGACTTGTCCGTGGTTTTGCGTAGGTCATGGGTTCGACCCCCAGGACCTCTGCTCGACCTCCCACATAAATTTTGGTGGCCCTCAGGCTGCCATGTGGTGGCCCTCGGATGGGCCATGTTCCAACCTATGATTTCCCATCATGAAATCCAATCAAACTCCATCATTTGAAACCAACAAAATTGTGCCACTTGGCACAATACCATATGCAAGATGAAAACCATTGACGAAGTCAACCTGCACAATCACCCTGCCACATAGGCATGCCCAGCCAATTTTACGGACTGCTGACTAGGTATTCCTGCAATTTTTTTTTTAATTTCATGTTTTAAAAAGTGGACAGAACATGTTTCTGGGAGCATACAGTGTTGGTTTCTGCAAAACAATTTGTGCTGGATTCAAAACGACAAAATCTATGTGGTCGTTCAAGTTCCACACGATTCCGACAACTTCATTTTTGAGAATTTTTTTTAGCACCTGATCACACATCACTACTGGAAGATTTTGGACCCCAAAATCTCTTTCATTACTGAACATGTGGATGACGTTACATCCCTCTCGCCCTTCTAGTCTCAATCCACTAGAATTTTCCTAAATTCAACAATTTGAGCTTTTCATAAAAATTGATCTTTCTCCTTGATTCCGTAGACCCTGTATTGTTGTTTTAGATACCATCCTGATGAAATTTCCCATAATTTTCATAACAAAAAAAATATCCTTGAAGAAACAAACATGTTCCTTCCTTGGTCGTCAATCAATGGAACTTGAATAACTTGAAAACTTTCTCACCTCGAACACTGTCAACATGGAGATTTTTATCTTGTCTTGCCTTGTACTTATGTCAATGTTTGACCAAGTGTTTTCACAATTTCCATGTAGCATTTTGAAATAAAAAATGAGTACTTGTGGAACTTATGCCATCTTTTTAATCTTGCTTTGGCGCTTTTTCTTTGATTTTTGCACCATTCAACACCGACATCTTGTTCCCAACAATGTTCAACAATTATGTGTACTCACAAAAATCTTTTGCGCCTTTTTTACCTCTTTTCAAAGGAAACATGTTAGAGCCCCGAAACATCTTATTACAAAAATTATAAACTTTAATGAAATAATCTTGTTCATTTTATGCATCTTCTTGAAAGTTCTCATTCAAAACATCAATATTGTTGAACATTAACAAAGCCAAATTTTGACTTGCATTCACCATTCTCTTCATTTCTACTGCATGTATAAGAGACAAACTCATCTTCTTCTTATGCAATCTAACTATCTACTCAATTATTTTCTTCAACAAGTCGTACTTATTCTCATCGGGATGAAATACTTCCCTCCAATCATAAAGATAAGGACTTCCCAAAACAATACCTGAAATCTCAAGCGGAACTACATCAAATTTAAATTTGTCAAGAAAGATTCAATTGATTGCAAACCTTAGGATGCACTTCCTTATTACTTGAAAGTTTTCATTCTTGCATATCCAATCTAAAGGATAAGGTTGTAATATTCCAAAATTTGCAAGCAAGAAAATTGGAATATTAGATTTTTATATTTTCACCTAGGAGAGGAATAAATGGGATAGGAGGCCCATGAATAATAAAATATGAATAAATTCCACCTTATTAAGGAAATAGATCACCTTAAGAGCTTTTTTTACACTTCCAACTGTGAACAAGGGCAAAATAGATAAGGACATAGTCAAGTTTGACTAAGTCAACATGCATTCTTGAGGAGGAAGAGATCACCTAAGCAAACCGGTTCAATGTGAAAAAGGATCAGCCTAAGACACATATGTAAACTACATTGAAGAACCTTAGTGTGAAAAGAGGCATTGGAGGTGGATTAGTTGACCAAATCAACAGCGCAGCCACAAGAGGAGGGAAGCAAGCTAGGGCATCGCAGTTTTGAAAGAGGAAGCTTCATGAAGAAGTCACCTCAACATTGTGTGGGGTCCGGGGTGAGGAGGCTCACCAAAGATAAAATGAAGGCATAGCATAAAAGGGTATTCATTCATGTATTCATCTATTTTTTTCTTGAGACCACTTGCATGCTTCAGCTGTTTAGCCGAAGTTGCTGCACTGCTTAGTGCAAGGAATTCCTATGCGGGAATTCCATCCTCTCTTTGGATCAACTTGCTTAAAGGATCAAAGGGGAGCGATTTGAGCTTTATTTCTGTATTTGGATTGAGGCCATTCATCTACATTCAGCTACAATGCAGTCTCCTTCAGAAAACTACGTCCTTCATGTAGGGGCAGCAGCAGCAAAGCTGCACCCTTTTGATTTTATGCTATTTCTTGAGGAGGAGGTGCCTATTACCCTCCGAGAGTTGTATTAGAGAGGCCTTTGGCCATATTTATGTATTATTCAGTCATTATATGATTTATTTATCCATTATTAATAAATATTTGCTACAACTGCGTTATTTTTTGCAGTGTTTCTTTTTATTCATGCATTTTTCAGGAAACCTTGACGGGAGTCTTGTCTCTACTGTATAAGTGATTAAGCCTCCATTTATATGTCGTATGATTAATGTAAACTCTATATAAGACTTATTCCTTCATTTTCTATAGAAACCCTCATTAGAATCACGCATTTCCTGCTTCAGTAGTTGCTGCATGAGCTAGGCTATGGGGTTTTGGCTTATTTTAGCTGCATAGACTTGGGGAGATCTGTTTATATGAGCTAGAGTTATTTCTTTCACCTGTAATTCTGCATATTAGTCACATATAATGTATTCTAAAGGATCCAAGTCCCATCTCTCACTTTTATAGCGTTATCTTCTGAAGACAGCAGTTTTATGCCCTGTATTGCTAAATTTCCCCACCCAGGAAGGAGAATATAGGCCAATCTCTTGCTGGGGTTATTTCATCTTCTGCTATGATGTTATTTGAAATCTAATTATCTTCTCTAAATTTCCATCTTCATGTTTTTCTGAAGCTCCACATTGGTAATAACTCAGATTGTTCCCATTTTGGGATATTACTGTGGTATCAGAGCTGCCTCTTGGCTCAAACTGTGGATTTCAGATCCAATAAAAATATAATAAGAATATTATAAAAAAATTATGGATAGGATGAGCTTACCCTCATCCATTTTCAGATCCAAGAAGAAATAAGAAGAGAAATGCATTGAAACTCCAAGAGGGTTTCAAGGAGGAAAGAGTTGTAGTGAGACCTCTAGAAGGTTTCAAGAAGTAGAAGAAGATGCATGCACTTCCTATTCTCATAGAGGAAGTGGAGTGCAAGGATACCACTTAGAGCGTGAAATTATGAGTGGGTATTTGGCAGAATACAAGTGCTAACCTAGGGCTTCCGAAGAGGCCCTAGATTTTCCTCAGTTTATTCAACTAAGGGAAGAGAGAAGACGTTGCAGCAAGGGAGAGATTAAAGTCAATATATTCCTATTGTATAGATTTCATGGGTCAACTACAGTAAGAGCTTAGGCAAGGAAGCTTGAGGCATTCTTCCTACTTCATCCAGTGGTAGAGAGGGAGGCAGCAGAAGTTGTAGTGTTGAACCTGGAGGGTGAAGCCAATACTTGGTGGTGCAATCACTTAAGCCACACAAGAGTGAATTATTTTTCTAAGTTCACTCAAGAGCTGATAAGAAATTTTGATGAAGAGAGATCATAGGAGAGAGGATCCACACCACCATGGGAAGAGACAAGTACTAGCGCTATCACAGCCTTAGAAGAATAGCTTTCTACATCAGCAGTTGGGGCAGCCATTACATTGGAGGGAGGAGCCTTTGCAGCTCTACAAGAGGTTCCCACATCTCACCAAGGTATGGGAATATTTCCACTTTTACTTATTGCAGCAAATCTTTCTAAGAATGGTGGAAATATGCTTTTATATGGCCCAAGATCAAACATTGTTGATGGGGTAGAGCAGCAATATTGCACTGCGCTGTGCAGACTTGAATGGTTCAAGAAACAAATGAACCATCATCCTCTTGAACCCTTGTTGAGTTGCACTCAACCCTTGAGGTTGAAGTGTGATCTTTTGGGGGGAGTCATGAACCTTGAGATGGAGTATGAGGCAGAAACTATGTCTTTGGAGGGACTATTAGCACTGTTAAACAATGGCAGGGAAGATGCTTTACCTTTTTCACCTTTGGATCTTGATGGCTTCAAGATGGCCATGGACATAAGATCTTCTCTAAGATATCTCCAAGGGAATGCATTACAACATTTCATGGCATGCAGAAGAGAGAAAATGACTATGGAGGATGATAGTCCACATGGGGAGAATGCCAAGGTGAAGAATGACAAAAGGCATCCACATGGTGTTGAGTGGATGTGGGGAAAGAGCAAGAGGTTGGTGAGCCACTTGCAAATTTACGATACAGGAGCAAGAGGCTAAACTGCATTGGCTACTCTTAAGAGAGTTTGGCCATCATGAGACATATCCTTTTTCCAAGGGTATGTGGGAGAAGAAAACTTGGCAGGGTACTTGCATCATATGGCAAGGAGTGTGGGAGTATTATGATGATGTGATCTTTTCACCACATGGATTGTATGAGGGAGGTATGATGAGGCAGCAAAGGCATTTTTTTATTTTGGAGGATTGGGGAAGAGCAAGGGTAGATTTGGTCACACATTTTTCATAATTTTTCAATGGGAGGAGATGGCAACATTATGGGAGGAGGCTTTGACATGGGGCATGTCAGAGAATGGATTTATGAGTTGGTAGGGGCCTATTTACATAGGCCAAAAACGTTGTCACTTTGGAGCATGAGCTTGTCAATGGAGTGTTCCCAAGATCACTTCATATTTGATGCACTTGGTGGAGGAGAGATTAGTAGAGTGGTGGATGGAATCATTGGCTATTGTGGTATGTTCCCCTTGACTTGGATTTCCAAGCATGGGAAGGAGGATTTTCATGCAGCACATGGTTCATTCCTCTTCATATGGGTATGTCATGCCACTATGGAGGATTCATCTATTGATCTTGTCACCATCTTGTTACCATTACATGTTAATAATTCTATTTTTGCATTTATTGATTGTACCACACAATATTTGCATGCTTTTACCATTTCTTTGCAGTGCATTTCTCTTCAAAGGGGAAAGTTTCTCTTTGGGCTCCATGGACCATTTTTGGCCAGCTATTATGATAGAGACAACCATTTAATGTATGGTCTAGGGCAAGTATATGGTTGCTTCTTGTGTGCTCAATTGACATATCTAATCATCTACTATTTACTAGTGGGTGTGATGACTTATACATCAAGCTATTTCTCAAGAAACAACTTGCCATGCCATTTTCTGAATCTACAGTGGGGAAGACTACGCTGTGACCACTTGGGAGACTGTTGGTACACTCCAACACTACATATAACCTTTAGTCTTTCTACTATCATGATGTTGGTCATGATCCTATGTGCTGATGTTATTCCTACCTATATGAGGAGCATGATTGGAGGAAGAACACATGGAGTGGGTGTGTTCTTGAGGGAGGAGCATCCCCACACTTTCTGCATTACATGTTCTAATGGTAGCATGGGAAGAGACCTGGCCTCTACAGAAAAATATTTGTCTCTTTATGAGGAGGACCATGAGATGGATGGAGTGCCATATGATGATGGTTTCTTATCCATCATGTATGAAATAGTTGGGGCCAGCTTGATGCACAACGCTAGGAGAGGGACATTTGGAGGTCTAGCTTCCTTCTTGCCATTTAAGGGCAACATGATGGCAGCCCAAGATCATAAAATCCTTTATACTTGTCTTAAGTGTAGAGGAAATCAGTGTGGGGTAAACTGCTATGTCTACCATGTCCAAAATTTCAGCCCACCTACTTTGTCGAAGCTTCAGGTGGAGGATGATTTACATGAGTTACCATTTTGGAGGGTGGCTAATTTTTCTTATTTGATAGCTTGGGGAGAAGAGATTCAAATGGGGATGATGAATCCAAATCTATATCAGCCTTCATGCCCCAAGAGGATCTTCAAACAGCCCATTGTTGCCTCCATGGATGATCCACTATCACATAATGCCAGTTATTTAGATGGCTTACACACTTGGGAGGGGCAACTTGGAGATACATTGATAATGCAGCACCTTGATCTTTGGAGGATTTCATCTTATGAGGATTGCTGTAGGGGAGAAGAGGATGCTCTTCAGTCCTATCCTTGAAGTTTCTTGAGGACAATCAACATTTTGGAGGGGAGGACTGTAATATTCCAAAATTTGTAAGCAACCAAATTGGAATATTAGATTTTGATATTTTCACCTAGGAGAGGAATAAATGGGATAGGAGGCCCATGAATAATAAAATATGAATAAATTCCACCTTATTAAGGAAATATATCACCTTAAGAGTTGGTTTTACACTTCCAATTGTGGACAAGGGAAAAATAGATAAGGACATAGTCAAGTTTGACTAAGTCAACATGCATTCTTGAGGAGGAAGAGATCACCTAAGAAAAATGGTTCAATGTGAACAAGGATCAGCATAAGACACATATGTAAACTATATTTAATACCCTTAGTATGAAAAGAGGCATTGGAGGTGGGTTAGTTGACCAAATCAATAGCACATCCACAAGAGGATGGAAGCAAGATAGGGCAACATGGTTTTGAAAGAGGAAGCTTCATGAAGAAGTCACCTCAACATTATGTGGGGTCCGGGGTGAGGAGGCTCACCAAAGATAAAAGTAAGGCATAGCATCAAAGGGTATTCATTCATGTATTCAACAATTTTGGTCTTGATACCACTTGCATGCTTCAGTTGTTTAGCCGGAGTTGTTGCACTACTTAGTGCAAGGAATTCCTATGCGAGTATTCCATCCTCTCTTTGGATCAGCTTGCTTAAGGGATCAAAGGGGAGTGATTTGAGCTTAATTTCTATATTTTGATTGAGGCCATTCATCTACATTTAGCTACAATGCAGTCTCCTTCAGAAAACTGCGTCCTTCATGCAGGGGCAGCAGTAGCAAAGCTACACCCTTTGATTTTATGCTATTTCTTGAGGAGGAGGTGCCTATTACCCTCCGGGAGTTGTATTAGAGAGGCCTTTGGACATATTTCTGTATTATTCAATCATTATATGATTTATTCAGCCATGATTAATATAGATTTGCAGCAACTGCATTATTTTCTGCAATGTTGCTTTTTATTGATGCATTTTGCCGGAAACCTTGCCGGGAGTCTTGTCTCTACTATATAAGTGATTAAACCTCCATTTCTTTACTGTACGATTAATTTAAACTCTATATCAGACTTCTTCCTTAATTCTCTACAAAAACCCTCATTAGAATCACGCAGTTCCTACTTCAGTAGTTGCTGCATGAGCTAGGCTATGGGGTTTTGGCTTATTTTAGCTGCATATACTTGGGGAGATCTGTTTATATGAGATATAGTTATTTATTTCACCTATATTTCTGCATGTGATTCACATATAATTTCTTCTAAGGGATCCAAGTCCCATGTCTCACTTGTATAGCGTTATTTTCTGAAGACAGCAGTTTTATGCCCTATATTGTTGCATTTCCGCACCTGGGAAGGAGAATATAGGAAAATCTCTTGCTGAGGTTCTTTCATATGCTGGTATGATTTTATTTTACATCTAATGAGCTGCTCTAAATTTCCATGCTCATGGTTTGCTGAAGCTCCACATTGGTAATAACTCAGATTATTCCCAATAGTGTATCTGTTCCCATTTTTGGATATTACAAAGGTCTTGTATGGGAAAAAATTTCTATATTTAACCTCTTAAATAAGTCTTTAGATATCAAATTGGCTTGATAGCCACTATCAAATAATATGTCGATTTTGGTATGCTTTGAAACAAATCTAATATGAAAGAGTTCAAATCTTGTATCCTCATCTTGAGTTACATTAGAAAAACTTGAAGAAGTACTTCTAGCTATGTTCTTACCTTTCAAACCCATTATTATAACCTTGGTTTAATATTCTTAATATAAACCTATTTCATGTTCAATGATTGCATTTTTTTTCTCCTTGTCTTTGGTTTTAAGTTTGTTGGGCTTCAACTCTAGATGGAGTTTCCAACAATGGTCCTCATCATGGCTATTTTTCAAACAATGTTTACATGTGAGTTTATCTTTCTCTATTATAATAGAAACATTTTTCTCTCCTTTTCCATTAAAATTACCCTTTCCTTTACCTTCATACTCAAGGAAACTCTAACTTTTCTCATCTTCACTATGTTTCCCTCCTGCTTCTAGATGTGTGGCTTGAACACAAACCTCATCTAAGTTTGTGGGATTGAACATGAGAAAAGTATGTCTAAGATAGTTGTGAAAACCCCTAATATACTTTAACAAAGTGCCTTCAGAATATAAATTGACACCCAAAACTAGTGTTCTTCTCCTAAACTATAGTGTATAATTTTGAACACTTTTCCCCTTTAGTTGTCTAAAATTTTTCCAGTCCATTATGGCTTTCTATATATATTCTAGAGGCTGAAACTTTATTCTAATTGCAGCAAGGAAATCAAACCAAGATATTGAGATCTTACCATGGCTTTTCATCTCTTCATGTGTCTTGGCATCCCACCATAATAGTGTTGCACCCTCCAATCTCAAGGAAGCTAGCTGAATCTTTGTGTCATCCTCTTGAAGGTTTTGAATCCTGTAGTAGACCTCTAACTGACGAAACCAATTGTCAAGCTTCTCTGGATTCACTTTTTTATCACTTGATATGATAGGCTGGGCTATGTCAACCTTCAACCAAGAGTAACTATTTCAAAACACTTATAGCTAGAAGTTAGCCCTTCTAGAATGAGAGGGCTCTCTCAAGAAATACTAGATAATAATTTAAATAATCTCAATTATAGATGGCTAAATCTAGATATTTGTATGGTGTTGCAGGTGAAAGAAAGTGTGATCATAACCACCATTGGGAATGGAGTCAGTTAAAAGAAAACTTTAATAACAGAAAAAGTGTTTTTGTGGAAACTGAGACACTCTTGGTTTAACCAATGTGAAGTGGAAATTTACATTCAATCACAACAAATTTGAAGGAAGTTGGAGCATCATTATATTGAATTCCAATTAATCAAACAAGTTATGAAAATTGATAATATAAAACATGAATGGATGGAACAAAACAAAAAATGAATCTCAGGTTAAAAACATAATATTGCTACAAATATGTTAACTCGGTAAAAATGTATAGAATGTGGTATTTCTCACATTCTCTATCCCTTGTAGAGTCAAACAAATACAAATATATAGAGAAACATCTCCTTATGCCATTAATTAGAAAATCTGCCACTTGGTGCCAGATTCAATTATCATGCTAAGAGAACTAATCCTATTTTATTTACTAGACATATTGATATTTTTTTAGGGATTTTCTGTTTTGCTACAATCTGAATTCAAATAGAATTCTATCAATTTATGAGCCCTCAAAAACTCTATTGATGAACCTTATCAAATCAAGCCAAATGTTGAGTCTGTTGAATTTTTTGATGTGCTCCTGCCATGTGGATGTGCTAACATGGTGGAATTTTCTTACTTGTGTTCTTAAAAAATAGGATTTTTTTGTCTAATGATGTGGATACCCCTATGACTTGTAACCCATCTGGTTTCCCTATTATCTGATGAAATATCAAAATTTATAACGCGAAAAAAATGGTTTGACAATTTGATAGCAAAATTTGGTAAACACCTACAAACAAATTCCTCTGGTATTTCTCCGATCTTTCTGTAAGTTCCAAAGTCTTATCATATGCATTTTAGCTAATTTTATAGCATTAGAACTCCTTCATATCAAATTTTCACTTGCATTTTCATCAATGTTATGGTACAACCGTTTCATAGTAGATTTTCAGCTTAACTATGGGGAGTTGTTGTGAAAGTTTTAATTCTTTGATATTTTGATTTCTTATGACTTTCTATTCCTTATTATTACTCCTTATAGCTTGTCTAACCATGTTTATTGCTGAAAATATTATTTTAGCATAATATAGGAAAAAATGTGAGAGATTTAGCATACTCAAGAGGTGCTTCCTACTTCAGCTAAAATCTTAAGATTTATTTCTAAGAGTTCACTTTTGATTAGCTCTACTTGAGTTTCCAATCATTTAAATTTTCTTTGAAAATTATTTATCTCTACCTGTAACCGTGTGTTACTTTTGTACATATGTTTTAACATCATGTGCAATGGCAGAGTCCTCTTCACCATCTTTCTGGATTTTTTTGCAACTTCATCATAGAAGTCTAGCTACTTTGACAACTGCTTTTTCAACTCCTTACCTTCTAGTTTGGATTCTATCACTTTTTTTCTAGCCTCTCTCATTTGTTCCTGTAAAATTTCTATTTGAATTTTTTCTTACACAGGTTCTTTTCCTTGTCTTCTCTTTGCGAGATTTTCTTTTTCGAAGGGCACTTCTAGTATTTTTCTGTTTATTGCATTGATCTGGTTACAGGCTTTCTTGGTATGAAAATGCAACCATGTTCCTCTTTTATAAACTCAAGTTTCTTAGCCCACTTGTTCTTTTTCTGAAATTTTTTCTCTGTCACTCGCAAAGGATGAAAAACTAGACTTTTTTCAAGTTGAATTAATTTTGGAATATCAGTTAATTTACCTTTACCTTTACTTTGATTTCTAGTCATCCTTTTCCTTGTACTAGTGGAATTATTTACTATATTTTCTTTTTCTGGTTCTTTATCTTCCTTAGGAGTTGTTGACTGAGATTTCGGATTTTTTCTAGAAGGGGTAGCACCATGTAGCTCATAACCACTCGAGAACAAGAAAGTAAGCCAATCTCTATTTAATTTATTCAACAACTCTAAAACAATAAATTTGATGAGGCCATTATGGAAGAGAGAAGTATTGCTAGCATCAGGTTTGGCCTGGACTTTATCAACCATCTTCCCTAATATTCTAAAAATATAAAAAGGGATGTCTAGAGGTTGTTTACTTGTAAAATGGAAGATCTTTCTAAAGTGATATTGGTAAACCATATTAAACTTTCCTTCACACATGAGATATTTTTGGATGACCATCAAAAATTTGGAAAACTATTTTTTAAGGAAAACCCTAGAAATGCCAATAGTCATATCAATTTTTTTGTATTCATCCTTGAGAAAATCATCATAGTTGAGTAGCTCGAACTTCTGAACTTTGAACCTTATCTCATTATACCTAGGAATATTTGTATCACATGAAATTATATCAGGGGTGACCTCAAATTCAACATTCCAAACTTTGTTTCTATTCCTTTGAAATTCACAGCAAAATCCTCAGCAATATTTCCATGGAAGCCCTCCAAATTCGGGCAAAAATGCAGGAATCCAACTTTGGAAAATGACTGGCTAAAAACCGGGTCTCCTTCCAAAAGCTTAATTTTTTTGGGTTCATAGGATACCACATAGCCTCCTTTGTATTGTTTCTTCTGCGCCATGGTTGCAACATGGAATGAGCTCCTTCTTTCCATCTGTAATTTTACCTAATGACAACTAGACCTCTCTATGATAGTGAAACCAAATCTAAATGAAAATGAGAATGATGGACCGTGTGGATTTTCAATGTGAAAATTTGGGGATAATGAATAAAAAAGGTGAAATATAACACATACTCTTGATCCGTCCATAATCTAACCCATCATTTTAAAAAAAAATGTACTGTTATCAGTAGGGTTTCGTAGCGAAACAGGTGGAAGAGGTGACATATTTGCTAAAGACATTAAGCAGAAAAGTAAAGAGTTTGCTCCATGCATCCAACAGACAAGACAAGAACACGATTTTTGAATGAATTTTTATATTACAGGGCACCCGGGAGGAAACAAGAAGGTGTATCCAGATCTCCTCAATGGGATGGGTTCTTTGTAGTCCTCAGCACTTCAGATCTAAGCTTTCTTTCTCTTGTAGATGTAGAAAACCCAATGTAGAAGGTAGAGCTCAATGGGAGCAACAATGGCAAAAAATGAGACCGAGTGTATAGATCCAGAGTGATCTAGTATGCAACAAAAGGTGAAGAATGAAGGGGAAAACCCTCCTATTTATAACAAAATATTGGTTCATTCTAGATCTTGGTGCATGATTAAAATAATGTTAACCAAATCTAGATCCACCTCTATGGAATATTTTATTATTATTTGTTGGAGGGAAAGGGTGTTTGACTTGGGTCAAATCCCTTGATTAGTGAAAAATAAATAAATAAATGATTTATTTATCTTTTTAAGGAAGTGGTTGGGATATAATCAAATAATGATTTATTTGATTAATGGTGGTTGATTTGGTCATATTTAACAAGGAATATTATTTAAATAATTATTCCTAGAAAATAATAAGATAACTATGGGTTTATCTCATTAATTTCTTTGTTTTTTGGGTTAAACATGACTGGGAATAATAATTAAATTATGGTTTAATTAATTATTCCTTTTGGGGTTTCCTAATTAACATAGTGAAAGAAGTTTTACTTGGGGTAAAACTGGTCTTACATGGTGCACTTGGGTCCATCTAATGATGAAAGGTTAGATGACCAAAAAATGGTGTAACAGATTGCCCCCAAGCGTGCGAGTGTCAGGAGCAAATCATATGACCGAAGTACGTTGTAAGAAGACAATCACTAGACAACAAAAAGGGTACGTCAGAGAGAGAAATATGAGGTAGATAGTGTGCTGGAGGACTAGACCCTGAGGAGACGAGACTCGCAGGTGCAACAAGTCTCTTTTTATGAGAGGGTACCTGTGCTGAAGGCGGCGGGGGAGGCATACCTATGCCCGCCGTGACAAATTACAAAAGAATAGTGTGTCCAGTAAAAAAAGGGACCGAACCATAGAGTACAGCTGGCATAATCAAGGGCCAGATAAAAATATAATGAAGAGTCTCACATACATGCTGTGCCTGGGATAACAGCCAGGGCTAGTACAATAATATCTGGGTACATGAGATAAATACAACCCACATGCCCCCTGTAAATGGGGAAGGGCTCACAAAATCTGACTGATACATGCAAATCATAGAGGTGCTGCAAGTGGCTAAGGCCAACATCATCAAAATCTGGAGCGGCATGAAAGGCTGCAGTGAAGAGGTCATCCGGGCATGTGGGGGGCTACCTGCAGGGCCACCCCCTCATGAGGGCTGAGACATCTCACACACACCCAGGAATCATCAAGAGCTGCTGCTGGGTCACTGGACTGTCCAATATACGCATCTCGATCATGCTGAAAGGAGCTGGAGAAGCAATCAAGTCAAAGGGAAGTGAGAGATCCCCCTGCCTGATCCGAGGCACCGAACAAGAATGGAAGTTGGAACCAAGGTACACCGCCCTCTAGACCTTGCTTCTGGAATAAATGCATTGATGTCGACAGAAGGAGGTCCGCCGTAGGTGAGGCAATAAGAGATCCTCAACTAAGGCACGAGAGAAGAACAATAGAGCGACAGACAGACTGACACCAATGATGATAGTGGAAAGGGGAAGGATGGAGTGGCGAATGGACGACTTCCCTTGTTAGAGCATAAAGGGCATGAATGACATGGTAGCGACTGACACAATATCGAAAGGGACAGGGGACAGTGGGACTGAAGGTCATGATATGCGACACAAGGGAGGAACCAAGCAAAGAAGGATGGAGGGCTATGGTGGGGTGCAAAAGGACGCAGGATAGACTCCATGAATGCAATGATGACGCGACTTGGATGCTCTAAACAAGGGCGACTGTAGAGTGCTGCCACACAGTAAAGGCCCCAATGGGGGGTCATAGAAACATGAGTACAAAGTGGGAACTCATGATGAAAATCAACACGAACATGGACAAGTAAGGGGGCGATGTGGTGCCCCAAGTACAAGTGTCGTAAGTGAGGAAATTTGATTTTGAGGAGCGGTGAAGTGACCCTTCGTGGAAAAAATGTGTCCGGGTGAAGTATCAAATCACCAAAAACTAAGTAAAACCCATTTGAGAGCTCGGTGAGATCTATCCATCGGTGCTGACGGTTCGGCGAACGGGGCTACGGTGTGGTCGCAGCAGTCGAAAGAAGAAACAGGGGTTCTCTTTTAATGAGGCGGTTTTCCCTCCAAAATCATTCATTTGCTATTGTTGCAGTGGTGAATGTGGAGAGGAGAGAAGGCCCTAAATCTTGCGGCGAACGTAGCGGACAAACCGACCGTTGGATTCGAGATCTGTCAGTTGGAGGTAAGAGGCCTAACCTTGCTCGTGCATTTTGATGGATTAGATTTGCAGTTTAGGGCCCAACACCCCAGAAACAGCCCCTCCCTCCTCTCTACGGCCGGGTCGCACTTTTGGGGCAAAGTAGGCGACCCAGACACAGTTTGAGGGCAAAGTGCGACTCCGGTCCAGAAATTGCGTAAAACTGCGACCCGGGAGAGGAGGGGGCTTGGTGTCGTTTGATGGCTGGGATTTGATGGCCGGGAGTTGGGTTGTGGTGTGGTTATGTTTTTCCGATCCGCACCTAATAAAAATAATGTGTTTGAAAGGTGTATGGCAGAAAGTTACGGTCAATCGGAGAGAGGGGGATCTCGAAACATTCCTGACAGAGATCCAGGCTGATCAGGGCGTTCTCTGGCCGTGTATTGGTTGCATTTGGGGTTCCCAAGTTTGTGGAGAACCCATCGATGAGAGCAAAGGGAATCCACACGGCCCGATTATCGGGGCTATCGATCCGCATCGAGATCTTTGTAGTGCAAGGGCACAGGATCGAACTGACAGTCCAGGAAGTGTACTTCCTGACCGGCCTCCCACCACTGGGGATGGTGGGAAACACACAGCCAGTGCTGCCACGGGGGCGGAATATCATGGAGTTCATGGAACGCCATTGTCGACCGAGTCTCCAAGTCAAGGGGACTCGAATACCGATCGGGGATCTAGAGAGGCTAGAAACCCGTGTAGTGGCCGCAGCTGTGCTGCGAATCCTGGGTAGCCAGGCGTTCCATCACATCACCGGTGGGCAGATGACGATAGTGGAGAGTGTGTTGGGTAGGACCTACTTTGGGTGGGCCCAAATGATGTTGGTGGCGCTAAAGCGACAGTTGTCGCTATGCAAGCGGCTGGTGAATCATGATTGCTCATATGGGACTTTATTGTGCACCTTCTTCTTTGAGAAGATCCCGACCTTGAGGCCTCGTGTGCAGCTTCCAGATGGGGGCTCGAGAGAGCCCAGGATGCGCCGTTGGGGGTGACTACTCTGCAGGGGAGGAGGAGGGGCGGTCGGGCGAGTGTTTCGACCGGATTTTTTTGCCCATTCGGATCAGATGCCGTTGTACATAGATGACTACCCTTATAGTGGGATGAGCTACTGTGGGGATCCGGATCTACCACTTCCGCCTGGTCGAGTCTGGGGGCCCGATGGTAAGTGAAAAATTGCTATTCTTGTGTGGGCATGTTAAATTTTTTGAATAGTAATTAATGATATTGATTCATGTACTTTTGGTATGCAGATATAGCACCGGTAAAACCGGCCGGATATATGGGACGGACTGCAGTCCTCCTGGAGCCACAGTCCGAGTGGGTCGAGACAGCGTTAATGAGGATGCAAATGCCTCATCGGAGGACATCCGCTCGTAGATGTGAGCAAACTTTTGACCGAGACGGAGCGGGTGGCGTGATCTAGACGACCAGCATGTGAGCCATGTGTTGGCCTGAGCGGGCGAGGTACCGCGTGCGCATGGCGATGGCTGGTCAAGCTATGCGTGATCTACATGTTGCAGGGGCAGAGCCATTGACCCGGGAGCCTCCAGATAGTGATTAGGGGCATATGGTGCCCCCTCTGATGTATGTAGGGGCAGGTGGTGCCCCCTATAGTCTATGGAGGGGCATATGGTGCCCCCAGTGTTTTTTGGATTTGGTTTGTAACATGCTGTGGGCATGTCGTATGTATATGTATGGAGGGGCATATGGTGCCCCCAGTTTTTGGAACATGCTATGGGCATGTCGTATGTATCAGAGTAGATGGACTCATCAATATATGGTTTGCGACACATATTATGGATATGCATCGTCTTTTAATGGTTGATTTAATGTTATTTTCTTGTATGAATTGTGTGTGATAAATGCCAATATAGAACATGGTTTGCAATACTATCGACGTAGTGATTCTGGTCTCTGGGTACATGGTTGAAAGTTATGGTTTCAAACGCACGTATTAAGACTTTCACTCGTAAATAGCGCTAAACAAAGACAGTGGTTATGCACACGATAAACACCATTTAGTTGCATGACAAGAAGCAAGGAATCCAAACGAACGTGCAGATGGCGAATGCGATGCAACAAAGCATAAGCTAGTAGGCCACGCACTGCATCATATTCGGCCTGATTGTTGGTGGCAGAACCAATGCATACCCCATTAGACAGAACGAGGTCATGCAAGGGGGTGAAGATGGCCCACCCTGCCGAGGCTAGATTCCTGGAGTAACGACTTGCACCGTCGGCGTAGCCGATGAAGGGTGTGGACGGGGGGTCCTGCAAAATGGTGTGACAAGACAATAAATGACGGCAGCGTGAGGGTACAGAAGTCATCGAGCGGTAATGGGAGGAGGAAGGGGTAGGATGATCAAGACTCAAACAAGGTGGTGTATGAGAGCTATCGGAAGCGTGGTGAGGACTCGGGCTGCGGAGGTCAACAGAGACACAAGTGGAGTGATCTCGAGTATCAAGGGACACGACAGGGGATGATGCAGACGGGCTAGGCTCCGAGTGTCGTGCAGAGGAGGATAGGTAAAGAATGGTGGATCAGAGACTCCATCATCTGAACATCAGGGGGGGGGATGTGGATGGGAGCGGGGGGATCCTCAGGTTGGCCTGAAGCATGCTGCGCGAGGATGGGAGAGGCGGATTGATTTTTTTCAACCTCATACTCACGGATCCCCTCAAGGGAGGCACGGTAATGCGTCAGGTGAGGACAATAATGGGAGTAGTGGTTATGGATCCCACAGCAATGTGGCTTGTTGGTGCGGAGAGTCTTGGGGTTCTTGGTTACGGACGAAGAAGGAATGGAGGCTTCAGGGACCGTAGATTCAGGGAACGCAACTTTAACCATGGGCTGAATACAGGGCAACTCAGGACAAGCATGGGTGGCATGACCAGCGACATCACACAAGGCGCAAGGCTTTGCGGGTGGAGGAGGGGTCAGGTCATTCGTGGTGGTCTTGTCTTTGGGTGCCCCCTTGCGAGCTTTGCCTTTCTTCCCAGGAGCCGTCACGACAGGAGAAGGGTCCCAGGAGGTGCCGGGGGCACAAGTACATGGAGGAAGCGAGGGGGACCTGCTGAACCTGTCAAAGCCATGTAAGGTTTGGGGTGACCAGTGGGCGGTGGCGCTGGGATCAAGGTCCCAACCGGGATGCCCAAGGTCAAGTTAGGGAGGGAGAGGGTGGCCATGACGGGGACAGAATATACTCCGGGAGGGGGAGCTAGGAAAGGAATCTTCCCAGCAGGGAAATGACCAGGAGGGACGGCTCCAAGATGGTTAAGGCCAGGGGGAACTGATACGGGAGGATAAAGGGGTTCAGGGATACCAGCTGTAGGGGAAGGGCCAGAAGGAGGAGGTCCGGCTGGCTGAGATGAATGGCTAGGACTTGGTTGCGGAGGGCGGGGGGGAGGTTGTTGACTAGCCGAGGTAGGCCGCTTATGGGCAACCTGAGACGATTGCATCATGCAAGCATTCGACAAGCTGGGATCAGTGACCGAAGGAGGGGGAAGATGAGGGAAAGTACCAAGCAAGGTGGAATCTTTGTAGACGAGGAGACACTGGTCAAGGAATCGACGGTTTGCTTGTTGGCTACAGAAGAGATGGTCGTCTCGGAGGCGGATGGAGACGGCGGCTCATGATACGATAGCTAGTCAATGGTGACTATCTTCCCATTATGTGGAAAATACATCTTGCGGAAGACCGCGGATGGGATAGCAGACATGGCGTAGGTGTAGCTTCGCCCCAATAGAATGTTGTAGTCTAGAGGGGCATCAATGACTTCGACATCAACGCAAACGGTCTTACCGGCGAGGGTGATGGGACAGTTACGAAACAGGCCAATGGGTCGGGAGGCATGACCGTCCCACGCTCGAAGGGTGATCGTGGAAGGGGCCAGCTCAGGGGATCCGAGTTGCTTCCAAACCGAAGCGGACATCACGCAGGTGGATGCCCCCTCATCAATTATACACCGGGATACATGGGCGTTCCGGATTTTGACTGGGATTTGGAAGGCGACGGAAGGAGGAAGAGGAGGATGGTCCGATTAAGTGGCATAGAAAATAATCATTTGGTCATTAGCAGGATCTACAGCGCCCACGGCAGATAGTAGAGCCTTCTTTTGGGAAGGGCACGACTGGAGGAGTTCCAGTGTGGAAATGGCATAGGATTGCGCCTAAATCATCTACTATATCGTACGCATTGAGCGGCTCGATCGAAGCGCATTTCGCGTAATGGGCCCTTTTGGATCTTTTTGATATTTCCTCAACTTTCGGGTCGAGGGTTGTGCAAGGGCCACCGGATGTCGTAAAGAGGCTCGTAGGTCTCGAAGATGGAGGCTCGTGCGCACCGAAAGGTGGAGGCTTAGGTACGGCGAGACCGCAGTTTGAAGGTGGAAGGCTCTATCGTAAGGGGAAGGATTGGAGCGCATCATAAGGATCTGGTAATCAGAGGAACCAGAAATGGACGAGGGTGTGGCTGCATGGCTGTCAGAGGGTTGGGTAGCCACGAATCCCTGTTGAGGGAAAGGATCAGTGAACACAGCTGGCTGGGTGGTGGCCACATTAGGAGGAGCGTGAGGGGAGGCGTGTTGTCCGCGCAATGTGGCTTGAGACTCCCACATCTGTCGCATCTGGGGTAAGAGAGGACAATCGTGAGTGTAGTGACCGTAAACACCGCAACACGAACATGGCTTGTTTGTGCGAAGCTGCCTGTCCGTCCTGGGCGGAATGCCCTGAGGCTGGTTGCTAGGGTTAGGGTCAACACCAGAATTGGGTCCTCGGTTACCGGGGGCAGATGTGTTTTGGTTGCCTCTCCGCCTTCTTTGAGAAGAAGGGGGATTAATCGCACCCTGCTGTGCAAATACTTGCCCTGGAGGGGGTTGTAAGTGATGTTGCGGGTTGTGAGGAGGCAAGGGAGGTGGAAGCGCATATGCTGGAGGAGCTCGCGCACCAGGCTGTGGATAAAAGTAAGGGTTGGGTTGGGCGACATTGAGGTAAGCAGGAGGTTGGGCAAAAGGAGGAGGCATGCCGTATCCTGGATACATGTTGCCGGGAGGGGGAAGAGTGCTTGAGGTGCTGGCCCCTCCCTGAGGGAGACCATAGCTCATAGGAGGGTGAGCAGCTGGGTGGGAAAGAGATCCAACAATACCGTCGGCGGAATGAGATGCCCCCGGGGCGTTAGCGCCACTGGGCCTGGGGATGTCAGAAGAACGGTATAAACATAACCAGATTGAGCGTAGATCAGGTCATATTTTAAAGCTATTTGGAGGGCGGCTTCTTCAGATTGAGGAAAGTGAGAGGCGACATCTTTGCCGATGGGAGACGGGAGGGTGCGAAGGAACCATTCCATGTAAACCTGATCTTCAAAGGGAGGGGTTCGACATAAGCTCCGTCTTCGTCGCCATTCCTGAACATGGGCAGAAAGGCGTGTGGAAGAGGATTGCTTAAATGAAGTCAAGAGCTCCGTACCAGTGTCGTATCGGAGAGGGAGCTGGAAGCACGACAAGAAGGCTTGGGCAAGAGTCTCGAACGTGGTATGGGAGGAAGTGGCCTGTTCGACATACCATTTAGAAGCTTCGCCGGTAAGCGTGCGTTGGAACAAACGAAGACGAATGGAGTCATCGGTAATGGAATTGGAGGAACACCACATGTGGAAAGATCAGACGTGATTGGTTGGATCTTCTCCAGTAAGGCCCTCGAACTTAGGGATATCAGAGGGCAGCTTGGTGGGCATAGTGGGCCAGGTAGCATTGTGGTGAATGGGATCATTAATCAACTGATGGAAATCGGGGAGGCTGAGGCCTGCAATATACGGCAGCACGGGGGTGGCCGGGGTAGTGGTTGTGACGGTTCCGCTAGAAGTAGGGCCGGCATTGGGGCCGGGAGAACCGCTAGCGTTAGGCCCTGGACCAGACATGGTATAGGGGGCAGGAGAACCGGGAGGGGAAGGAGGACCCGAGGAATCAGGGGAGGAGTCGGAGTGTGGACTCGAAGGTGGACTGGCTCGACGACGGCGGTGCGGAGCAGGTCGATCAACCGGAAACTGAGGGTGAAGGCCAAGAAGTCTCCGGGAAAGGCGCCTTGGGGGCGCAATGATGACAGGAAGAAGGAAACTGACAGGGGCAACAAGGGGACAGAATCAATTACGGTCAAGGGCAGAAAAGGTGCAGTGACAATTTATTTTAGAGTCTTTGCCGGGCGGTGTTAACCAAGCGCTTCTTCACTTAGGGTCAGTGTGTGGGGTGCATTAATTTTAATTTTTAAAACCTTTTTCGTTGTTGAGAGCAAGAAAAAGTGTGCTGCGTAGCTGAAAATAAACCTACAGAGAACAGAATAAAATGCTGAAATAACAGAGAAATAACAGCTACATATGCATCTATCGAACCCCAGAAGGTGGGTCTCTCACAACTATGCTGAAAAGAAAGGGAAAAATTATGGAAACACACACAAAGGAAGCTCGATAGATCTAGGGTCAAAGGGGACAGAGATCTGGAGGATAAAGCTGCAGACAAGGGGTGCAGATCACAGCCAAGAGACAGAGGCAAGGTGGCTGGAAAAGGGAAATCAGCAAAAAACCGGGGGGCAAGGCAGAGGCCTTCAGAGGAGGTCCAAACAAAACGACAAGAGGTGATTTGAAAGGAAAAGGGGCTGATTTCAAAGGATCTAAAAGTGAGGTAACAGATCTGGAAAAGAGGGGGCTGAAGCTCTGAAACCGACGGCTGAACCAGCTAAAACTCTTCCACAAAAAGTGGAGGGTACTAAAGCCCTAAGGGGCTGGGTTCCCACTTAGATGAGTAAAAACAGATCGGATCTTGGTCAAGGCGGGCTGAGACAGAGGCTGGAAAACCCTGGCAGAAGCTGCAGCAAAACCCAGAAAAAGTGCAGAAAAAATGCTGGAAAAAAGTCAGGTCGCAGTTTCTGACCTGATCTGAGTTGAGGGCGCAGAAAACAGGCTGAAAAGTGCGACCTGGAGGTCCAGGTCGCAGGTTTAGGGCCAAAAAGTGCGACCCCCCTGTTCCGGTTGTCTCGGCGGCAGATTTTCAGAAAAGTTGCCGTCTCAGTTGCGGCTGGTGTCGCTTACCTACGCAATAGGGCCAGAAACACACGGAAGTTAGAAATTTTAAGTTTTTAGGGTTTTATGTGAGAAAAATGACATAAAAAGAGGAAAACTAAGCAGCTGAAAAGAAGCCCTAGGGTCTGAAGTAGCTGGATATGCAGGAATATGAAAAACGACAGCGGTCGTAATTTAAAACCCGTGTGGAGTCGCCATTTGTTAGTATGGATTCTTCGTCGAAGTGTACGAAAAAGAACCACTTTAGCTACGCATAACTAATAGCCCTAACAACAATAATGGCTGCAAAACATCTTCAGATCTGCAATTAGTAGTTAAAGTGCTGCAACAAACATATCTATAAATGGAAAGATATTAAGCAGTGAAGTAAAGAGTTTGCTCCATGCATCCAACAGACAAGACAAGAACACGATTTTTGAATGAATTTTTATATTACAGGGCACCCGGGAGGAAACAAGAAGGTGTATCCAGATCTCCTCAATGGGATGGGTTCTTTGTAGTCCTCAGCACTTCAGATCTAAGCTTTCTCTCTCTTGTAGATGTAGAAAACCCAATGCAGAAAATAGAGCTCAATGGGAGCAAAATGGTAGAAAATGAGACCAAGTGTATAGATCCAGAGTGATCTAATAGGCAACAAAAGGTGAAGAATGATGGGGGAAACCTTCCTATTTATAACAAAATATTGGGTCCTTCTAGATCTTGGTGCATGATTAAAATAATGTTAATCACATCTAGATCCACCTCTATGGAATATTTTATTATTATTTGTTGGAGGGAAAGGGTGTTTGACTTGGGTCAAATCCCTTGATTAGTGAAAAATAAATAAATAAATGATTTATTTATCTTTTAAGGAAGTGGTTGGGATATAATCAAATAAATAATGATTTATTTGATTAATGGTGGTTGATTTGGTCATATTTAACAAGGAATATTATTTAAATAATTATTCCTAGAAAATAATAAGATAACTATGGGTTTATCTCATTAATTTCTTTGTTTTTGGGTTAAACATGACTGGGAATAATAATTAAATTATGGTTTAATCAATTATTCCTTTTGGGGTTTCCTAATTAACATAGTGAAAGCAGTTTTACTTGGGGTAAAACTGGTCTTACATGGTGTACTTGGGTCCATCTAATGATGAAAGGTTAGATGACCAAAAAATGGTGTAACATTTGCTATAAAAGTTTTCAAAAATTTCATAGCAAATACTCTGTTTTCATAATTGGACTTGCTACAAATTCCAAACAAAGTGGCTAAACAATAATCAAGAATAAGTGAGATCAACACAAATGATGATTTGCATTCTCAATCATACTATGGGCCCCACTTAGACTCATGTTGACTCTACATATTGACTAGGTGACCAAATTGACGTTTTGTGTGTATATATATATACATACACACACACACACACACACACACATATATATATACAGAAAATTTAACAACCTAGCTAATTTGAAAAATTATCTCCAAACTATCTCTAAGTTTTATCAAGGTTTAACATGGGTTGTTTACCAATTCCTTTTGAGGTAGGTTGATAAGTATGAGTAAGGGTTGTAGAAGTGGAAGAGGATGAATTTGAATTGAAGATGGTGGTGAGCATGATGGTGGAGTAGATGGTGGCTTATAACCATTTCCATTACATCCTCCTCCTGGAGAACCCTCTCCTCTTGGAGGCAGCTTTCACCCTGCAACCTTGTGTTCCTCTCTTCCTAGAGGACCTTAACCATGTTTGTCATGTCAAAGAAAGCCTTCCTAAAATCCTTCTCACCCTCTGAAATGTTATCATTTCTTCCTTCGTGATACATGCTTACTGAAGCCTCAAGTAAAACAAGAGGTGAATCTTGTCGTGGAAATTGTGGCAAATGTGCCCTCCTTCTCCTTTCTCCAACTGGAGAACTTGCACCCACAAGCTTTCCTTCCCCTCTCTTGAGCTTCAACGTTGTAATCATTTAAACATTTGCAAAACAATTAAATCCTCCTCGCAAAAGTAAACCTAGTTCTCTGAAACCAACTTGATCTGACTGGAAATATTAGTTTTGCTGTGCTAAAATCCAATTGATAATATAAACAAAGTGCTTGAGGATTATGAGGTTAATTGCAAGTTTAACACGAGCTTTTATGTGTTTTTATGTGAATTTCTTGATAAAATTAACATAAAAAACACATTGAACAACAACATCTAACAGACATGAACATCACCATAAATAATAACACAACATCACATGATGAAGGAGTTCACCCCGCTTGGGCTATGTCTCCTTGGTATAACTTCCAATGGCTTTTCCATCTTCTATTATGCTCAAAAGTGTGATTACGTATGTTTACAATGCTAAAACAACCTACAACATATTCCATCAACTCCAGAATGACCAAAAATGCTTGTGTAGCCTATTTCTGCATCGAATTTGGTCAAAAAATGACTTATTTATGACTTCCCCAAGTTCCAGCACTATTTTCTCCACATTTTCCTAAAAATCCAGCAAAATCCGGCAAAATCTGCCCAAAATTTAGTTAATTGAGCACCAATTCTACCAAACTCAGGGGGAAATTATCGGAGCGTTAATTTAGCCAACAAGGCCTTAATTTAGAATTTTGTGGCCACATGGTGCCACATGGGACCAAGGGTCAGGTTCTTAATTGCCACTCCTGCCCAATCCGCTAACAACGATCAAACATCGGCGGTGGAGGTGGTCACATGCACGGTTAATATAAATGTTGGTGGTTCCAACTCTAGAGGTTATAATAAACCACGATATTAACTTCCCTAGTCACATGGAATATCTTCGCCATGGTTATTATTTACAGTAGTAGTTACGTTGAGGGTGTGGGGTTAGCCTCACGCCTTTCGTCTCGCCCCCAGGTGGTGACTGGGGCTGGGTCTAGACCCCGGCCCCGACCCCCATTGCGGAATAGAGATACCATAATATCAATTGGCTGCCATAGTTTAATAAGAATCAACATGGTGGTGTATTGGTAAGACTTTTCTGTGGTCTAGTGGAGGTCACGGATTCAAACCTTGGCGCCTCTGCTCAACGTTCCACATAAATTTTGTGTAATATTCCTAAAATTCAGCTTTTATATAAATGGAATATTATGGATTATTTTGTCACTAGGTAGGTAAATAAGTGGGTAGGGAGGCCCATAAATATCCTTAACAGCAATAAAAACACTTCAAGTCTATACTGAAACCTTCTAAGCAGCTAAATAAAGCACCTTTGAGTGTGAACATGGGCTGGATCATGTTGAATAGGTCAACTTTGGCCAAATCAACAGCGTTGTTATGGAGGAGTGGACAATTAATGAGGAATAATGTAGTTTTGGAGGGACATTGATTGCATGGAGGTAGTGACCTAATTGAGTGGGGCCAAGGGCAAGGAAGCTCATAACTTATATAAGGAAGAGGATGGAAGCCATATTGGGTATTTTTTGAGATTATTATTTTGTATGTGGTCTGTTTAGACTTCTTGCATTCTTCAGTGGTTTAGTTGAGTTTGTTGTGTTGTTTAGCACTGGGTGTTCCCGAGCGGGAATCCCATCTCTTTTCTTGAGAGGGCTCTTGGAGGAGAATTGCACTACATTTCCACATGCAGGCTCAAGGCCAAGCTACAGCTTTCTTCATCAGCATAGTTTCTGCAGAATATTGTGTTGTGTTGCAGGGTGCAGCAGTAAAGAATTAGATTAGGTGTCTTCAGAGCTATTTTTTCAATGGAGGAAGGTTTACATCTATTAGAATGCCTGTAAAGAAGCCCATTGAGCTTTATTGACACATTTAGCAGTAGGCTAAGGAGTATACATCCCCTACAGTGTAGTTTCAGCCCATATCTACGTTATTTTAGGGAGGAGTTGCAGACGTAGTTGTAGTGGTTGTTTTTGGAGGTGATTTCTTCAGTGGAGGAGCCGTTATTTCACCTGGAGGATATATTGGAGAATATCTGTAGTTTTCTACATCATCTTCATCCATATCTTCTAATTTATGTTGTTGTATCATACCTTCAACCCTAGGGTTGTAGCTTACATTGGCACATTGTGTGCATTTTCCAGAAACCCTCTTGGATTGTCTTGGAAGGTTGATCTAGTGCTCAGATCTTTGTGTTTAGACTCTATTTGGGCCTATATCAGTATTTTTATATAATTGTATAATCTCTAGTTGTAGTTATGCTCAATATGACTTTGTTGCAATTTCTCTCCGGCATTTTGTATTGTGACAACAACTCATATTTGAGAGTGATTTGTCATGGGAGGCTTGTTTCCTCATTATATATGATTTATGCCTCACTATTTTGTATTGATTTTTTGTTCCTATACATAATTTTATGACTCCATATTGGTATCCAATGTCAATGTGTTGATTTACACTTCTATTTCCAGTTTTGTGTTCATATATTGCTGCCTCCCCATTTGGGAATATTACAGTGGAATCAAAGCATAATAATGGCTCAGCCTGTGCATTCAGCCAATATGTCACCATAAGGAGAAGCTTCTCACAAGAAGAGGAGATGAACATAAGAAAAAAATTCAAGACTCCATCATTTGGAGGAAGAGAGGAAGAGGGGTTCTCAAAGCTTCTTTTGCAAACTATGCAGAGCATTCATAAAGATATCAATAATATGAGAAGGGAGATGTGTAGAGAATATCCAAAGGGGTTTTGAATATGAAGAAAAACCTAGACTTGTACATGATGGGTGTGAGAATTCAACCACACAATCTAATCCACAATGCAGTATTATGCCCATATTCACTGCAAGAGAGATGGAGGAAGAAGATGCACCAAAGGAGGATACTTTGAGTGACTATCTTCAGGAGTATGAATCTCGATGTTGGAGAGTCAGGGAGAATTTGAACTTCCAAGGGTTTTTCCAACTCAAGGAGGAAATAATACCCAACAATAACAACAGAAGCAAAAGAGTTAGATTCTTTCTGCCAAATTTTGATGGGTCCTCCACATGCACAGCCAAGGATTTGATAGATCAACTAGACTCATATTTGTTTCCACATCAAGTTTCAGACAGGGAAGCCCTTAGGATAGCAACACTGCTTGAAGGTAAGGCTCATACTTGGTGTTTTTATGAATCGTATTCATTTAATCATGCAAATATAGAAACTTATGCAAGATTCACTAAGATATTAGTGAAGAGATTTCATGTAAAAAAATCTAAAACATATTTTGAGCTAGCAAAGCCTAAAAATTCAAAACCTTTGCATGAGTTGGAAAGGTCTACTATAAAAATTCCACTTCATATTTCTATTGAGGGGGATAAAAACTTGTATGATACCTTGCCAAGGGGAAGATCCTCAATGCAAGAAGATCTTTCTTCTAAAAAGGAAGACATGGACATTCCTCCATCAAGGGAAGACCAAGATCTATAGTCTCTCATTATTGATGTGGTATCCTCAACTATTAAGAATGAGGAAGAGAAAAAAAGAAGTAATAGCGTTGTCACTTCAGAAGAAGAACCATCACCCCATAGGGATGGGCATGAAGCTATTGCTTCAAGTGGAGGAGCTTTTGCATCTTTGCAAAACGTTCCCAAGGAGCATCATGTAATAGTAGTGATGGACAGTAACACCTTGATCAAAGGAGGAGAATAAAAGATGGATTAGCATCAAATGATGGCGAGCATGCACCCTTTTTTATTTCAAGGGGTTTATATATATAATAAGGAGATTGATTTATGCATTGAATGGAGGGACAAATCAGTCCATTCACCTATACCATCTACTTCAGATTTTGATGTTTCTTTACATGAAGGCATTCCACCAGGGAGAACTCCCGATTGGAATATGAATAAATATTTATCTCAAAATGGTGCATCATTGATACATTTGTCTAGGGAAGGAGCCTTGGGAGGAGCTAGCACAATGCAGAGAACCTTTTATGGGTTTAGAGGAGGAGTAAAAAAATTTTCTGATATGGACATTACTATCTCCCACTAAGCTATTTGCACTAAAAAATGATTTAGAAATATATGATCACACGGGCATGGTGTCAAATGGCCACTCCATAGCTTTGGAGTAGCAAATGATACTTCCACACATGAGGAATATTTCTGAATATGACAAGAGGTTATTAACACTCTTGCATGCATGGGAAAAAATATGGAATTTTGGGATGGGAAATTCCTTCCAAGAGGAGGTTGACCTCCATGTACTTCAATCTTGTCCTAAGCAAGATCAGCTGCAAGGGAGGCAACAAAAGTGGGGTAATAATCCTCCAACATGTTGCTTTGGCATTAAACATGTCAAAGAGGATAGTTATGAGGTGACAGGAGCTTCATTTCAGATTTATACAACACTGTCATAGTTGGGAAGCCTAGATCCATATTGGGAGTCCCAACTATTGGTGGAATATTCCAAGAACCTCTTCACATATAAGGTTATTGATGGGAAAGTGATAGATGGGAGATATAGAGTGGTTTATGGAGTCATTTATTTCCATGATCAGATCGACTTGACTAGAGACTCCAAGCTCAAAAAGGAGATTCTACACACAACATATGATGCACATTCTTCAGGAAATATAGACTTCATTGAGTCTTATCACACCGTCATGGAGGGATTCTATTGGGAGGATCTCAAAGAATATGCGCACCAACATTTCAAGAGATATTTAACTTGTTTGATGTATGAGGAGGAAGGCAACCACCTTGCAAGGCTAATCACTTCCCCTTTTGATGGAGATATGGGAAGGCTCATCTATGGACTTCTTCACCAACTTGTCTACACTATATGGTAAATATTGTGTTTTGATGCTTATTTATTAACTAACAATGTATGTGCATTCCTTTACCATGCATTTGCAGCACACTTCTCCACAAGAGAGAAAAATTCTTTGTGGATTTCATGGTCCTTTTGGGACTACATTTAGTGATGGGGATGACCACTTTATGGAGGACTTTGGGCAAGATATGTTTTTCCTAGATCATATTCAGCCAACACCTAATGTCCTCTACCATTTTCAAGCTTTTGAGAAGCTTATGACAGCAAGAAGGTGGTTGGATGGCCACTTACCCTATCATGTTTTGAGGCAGCAAGAGAAAGAATAGTGTTGTTCTCAATTGAGGGAATATTGTCACCATCCAAGATATCATATGAAACTTAGTCCATGTTTATTTTGGAGCCCATATGGTGATGACACTCTATTCACTATATGCATGAAGGATTAGGCAAGAAGACTTCCTAGAACTAATGAGTAGGATCATGAGATTCCAAGTATCTTTTGGCTTCCTAAGAACTATATTATTGCAGCCCAGGATCAACAACTCCAAATTTATCATAAATGGAGAGAGAGATAGCGTCAGTTGAACAACCTTGTCTCTCACTTTCAGCCACGCAGACACTACACATTGCATAAGTAGGGGATTGGTGATTGTTTCTATGAGCTACCAAGAATGGGTCACTTTATTTGGATGATAGCATGGAGATGGGAGTTTCTCGTTGGGAATGAGATCCCCTATGCTTTTCATCGCTCCTACCTTGAGGAGGCCATTGGACAGCAAAAAGGTTTACATGTAGACCTTCCATTTTCTCATGATGAGAGCCATTTGGTTTATCCATCAAAGGCCAACTTGCACATTTGGGAGGAGCCATTGGGAGACAGAATTTTTAAAGGATATCTGAAGCAAACGTGGAGACTACTTGATGAGCAGGCCACAAGAGGAGAAGGGGCGAATTTTTCCCAACCCTTACAGTTTCTTGAGGACAAGAAAAATTTTGGAGGGGAGGACTGCAATATTGCTAAAATTTAGCTTTTAGCTAAATGGAATCTTATGGATTATTTTGTCACTAAGTAGTTGAATAAGTGGGTAGGGAGGCCCATAAATCTCCTTAACAACAATAAAAACACTTCAAGTGTGAAAGGAAACCTTCTAAGTAGCTAAATAAAGCACCTTGAGTGTGAATAGGGCTTGGATCATGTTTAATAGGTCAACTTTGACCAAATCAACAACGATATTATAGAGGAGTGGACAATTAATGAGGAATAACACAGTTTTGGAGGGAGATTGAATGCATGGAGGTAGTGACCTAATTGAGTGGGGCCAAGGGCAAGGAAGCTCATAAATTATACAAGGAAGATGATGGCAGCCATATTGGGTATGTTTTGAGATTATTATTTTTTATGTGCTCTACTTAGACTTCTTACGGTCTTCAGCTGTTTAGTTGAGTTTGTTTTGTTGTTTAGAACTGGGTGTTTCCGAGTGGGAATACCATATCTTTACTTGAGAGGCCTATTGGAGGAGCATTGCACTACATTTCCACATTCAAGCTCAAGGCCAAGCTACATATTTCTTCATTAGCGCAGTTTCTGCAGAATATTGTGCTATGTTGCAGGGTGCAGCAGTGGAGAATTAGATTGGGTGTCTTCAAGGCTAGTTTTGTAGTGGAGGAAGGTTTTCATCCATTGGAAGGCCTGTAAAGAAGCCCCTTGAGATTTATGGACACATTTAGTAGTAGGCTAAGGAGTATTCATCCCCTACATCACAGTTTCAGCCCATATCTGCATTATTTTAGGGAGGAGTTACAGAGGTAGTTGTAGTGGTTGTTTTGGGAGGTGATTTCTTCAGTGGAGGAGCCATTATTTCATCTAGAGGATCTATTGGAGAATATTTGTAGTTTTCTACATCAACTTCATCGATATCTTCTCGTTTATGTTGTTGCAGTATAGCTTCAGCCCTAAGGCTGCAGCTTACATTGGCACATTGTGTGCATTTTCCAGAAACCCTCTTGGATTGTCTTGGAAGGCTGATCTAGTGCCCAGATCTATATGTTTAGACTCTATTAGGGCCTATATCAGTATTTTTATATCATTGTATCATCTCCATATGTATTTATGCTCAATATAACTACGTTGTAGTTTCTCTCTGGCATTTTTTATTGTGACAGCAACTCATATTTGAGAGTGATTACTCATGGGAGGCTTGTTTCCTCATTATATATGATTTATGCCTCAATATTTTGTATTAATTTTTTGTTCTTATACATAATTTTATGACTCCATATTGGTCTCCAATTTCAATGTGTTGATTTAAAATGCAATTTCCAGTTTTGTGTTCATATATTGCTGCCTCCCCATTTGGGAATATTACATTTCGGTGGCCCTCAGGCTGCCACGTGGTGGCCCCTAGCTGGGCCATGTGGCAGCCCATGATTGGCCATCATGAAATCCAATCAAACTTCTCCATTTAAAACCAACACAAACATTCCACTTGGCACAATACCATACGTCGATGGAAAAAAAATGACCAACTCTACCTGCATATTCACCCTACCATGTAGGCATGCCCAGTCAGCTGTATGGACTGCTAACTCGGCTGTCTTGCATTTAAAAAAAAAAATTACCTGTGTGACAAAGTGGATAGAACGTGTTTCTTTGAGCATACAATGTCATTTTTTCGTTAAACGAGTTGTGATAGATTTAGAACGACGATATCTATACGGTCATTCACGTTCCACACCATTTCAATAACTTTCGGTTTTGAGAATTGTTTTGAGCACCTGATCAATATAGTGACCATCTATATGAGGGGTATCAACATTTCCATGGGGTTCACCAATATTCTAACAATACGATACTCAAGATTGAAATCAAAAAAATTGATGGTTCTAACCTGACAGTGTGGGTGGCAGAAATCGAACAATATTTTCAACTCAAAAATATCTGAGATCGTGAAATCAAAATACATGTGCTACCTCTTTATTTTGATCAAGAATGCTGGAAGTGATGGAAATGGAATCATAAATTCTATTCAAGAAAACCAACTTGGAATATTTTCTCTAAAGCCATATGTGTTCATTTTGACAAGGACTCTCACTTTATGGATTTCCTCATGTTGCTCAAACAAATTGGTACACACTGAGACTATGCCATGACATTTGAAAAATTGGTTATCCAGAGCAAGGTCCTATGGGTTGCCTTCTATATCGAATATTTCATTAGTGGCCTCAAGGAAGCCATTCAAGCACATGTTATAATGCATCAACTGACTACTTGGTTGGAAGCTTGTCACAAATATTTATATTTAGATATTTCTATTAATGCCCAATATAATGGTCCTTCATTCATAGCAAATTCATGTCCCACCCCTACTAGTGGTCCCACATAAACCCATAACGTGAAAAGTGTGTCACCAAGGGAAATGGCCAAAAGGAGAAGGTAAGGATGATGTTACTATTGTGATAAGAAATATTCCCTAGGAAAAAAATGCAAGGAACCAAAGTCCTTTCATATTGACACAACTGAAAATATCCCAAATGATGAGGCCCAAGTAGCTAAAGTGTTTGGGGAGGATGTAGTGGAACCTTACGATACTATAGAAGATACTACAATAAAATCCAGGAATCGACTATATCACACCATGCATTATAAAATATTTTTTTCTCCACAAATTCTTAAAATCATAGGCTTCAGTAAGCATCAATGAGTGGTGGTATTGATTGACAGTGGCATCATCTATGATTTTGTCCATAAATGGGTTGTGGAGGCCATGCATTGTTTTGTGCGGGTAGTACCGAATGTTCAGGTCCTTTGTTAGGTCCCTATATCACTAGTATAGCCCCTTATTATTGTTAGTGTAAACCCCTTATTGTTATTATTGTACCCTTGTAACCCCCATTTTGTTATTATTGTGCCCTTAAATTATTATTTTTAGGTCGGCTAGGATTACATTGTGGCCCACTAGAATTACATTATGGCCACATGGACTCCTATATATAGAAAGGAGGTTTTGTAAATTGTATCATCCAAGAATTGTTCATTTATGTAATGTATTGGAGGTTGCCCCCTCGAAGTGGCTTATTTCTAAGGCGTTCATATCTCTTTTCTTCTATTTTTGGAGCTGGTTACACAACATTTGGTATCGGAGCTTTGGGATTCTAGGGTTTCGCTGCTCCAAACAGGTCATCGTGGAATTTTCGCTATAACTTTTTTTCTACGAAGCTTCAGAAGCTGAAATTTCTAGGGTGCGAAGCTGAAATCTTGAGGAAGGTTGTCTAAAAATTTCAGATCTTGGTTTGCAATATTTCAGGAGATATCATCTGTGGAAGTTAGGTATTTTTTTAGGCTCATAAACAAGTCATCGTGGCATTTGCGCTATAATGTTTTTTGTACGAAGGTTCAGAGTCTGAAATTCATATGGTGCGAAGCTGAAATCCTGAGGAAATTCGTCAAAAACTTTCAGAGCTTGGTTCACAATATTTTTGGAGATATGATCTGTGGAAGGTAGTGCTTTTTCAGGCTCCTGAATTTCATCTCAAAGAGGTGATCGTGGGAAAAGTTCAATAACTCTCTCTCTGGAGATTGGATTGGAGTGCCGTCAAAATTGGTCGCAAGTACACGGCCTGTAGTTTATTGGCTATCAATTTTAGAGACAAAGGACAAAACAGTGACACGTGGAAAGTCGTACAAGTTCGCTCTACTGAACCAGTCCAGAATTAGGTCATTGTGGGAGATTGGACACAACTTTGTCTTGGAGAATCCAAATCAGGTCAGACCTGTGGCATTTGAAAGAAGCTTCAGAGGGCTACTACAGGGATGAATTTCAGATATCGAATATTTTCAATTACAAAGATAATTCAATTTCAATATCGAGCTCCTCAAAGCTAGTAAAAGGTGTGTATTTTTTTTCCGAATTGCATAAGTCTTGTTTGAAGAATCAAGTTGAATTGATTCCAAGGGCATCTTGTAGAATAGATATCAATATTGGATTCTAAAATGGCCTCAAAAAAGAATTCAACACCCATTAAGCCTTCAGAAGGCTCTACTATGACTCATGAAGATGAAGAATTGCAACATGATCTATCAAAATTACAAGAGCAAGTGCAACAAATTTCACTCTCGCAAAAAGCAACAAAAAATGAAATGGAAGTTTTGAAGAAAGGCGTGGAAGTGAAGATGGACGATTTGAAGAAAGGCATGGAAGCTAAAATGGATGGCGTGGAAGTGAAGATGGACGGTTTGAAGAATGACATGAAAGACAACATGGAAAACATGAAGAATGATCTAAAAGAATACATGGAAGGCTTGATGACAAGCTTAAAACCAGAAATGATTCCTAATGGCGGAAATATAGGAGAAGAACCTCCCGATGAGAACAAAATAAATGTTAATCATGATTTCATAAACTCGAATGTTGGCAGGAAGAACCACCATATTCCAAAAATGGATATGAGGAAGTTTGATGGAAAGGATCCTGTAACATGGATACTACAGATGGAGCAATATTTCGATCTCCATAACGTGCAAAACACACAAAAGGTACGCATTGCAACTTTACATTTAGAACAAAATACATTTGTATGGTATCGATGGCTTTGTTCCCGTAAAAAAATTGTCACTTGGTCAATTTTTAAGGAGGAAATGATAGCACATTATGAGGATACAAAGAGCAACACCTTCTTTACCCAATTGATAAATCTCAAACAAAAGGGTTTAGTGGGGCAGCACATTGAGGACTTCCAAAAATTGAATATAAGGGTAACTGATCTTACAGAGGAACACAGGATTGATCTCTTCCTAGGCACTTCAAAGGATAACATCCAACATGAAGTTCGCATTTTGGAACCTGATTCATTGGAGAAGGCATTCAGGTTGGCAAGAAAAGTTGAATGTAAAATTATGGCGACAAGGAAGCCTACCACTCAATTCTATAAAGAAGGAAGTGTTTCTACTCCTAGATTTCCACAACCTACAAGGTTGACACCACAACAATTGGAAGAAAAAGAGCAAAAGGGCTTTGCTACAGTTGTGATAGCAAATACACTAAAGTTCATAAGTGTGCTGAGAAGAAATTATTTTACATAGATTGTGAAGAGGAAGAAGAAAATGAACAATAAGAGGATATACACCAAGAATCAGCCCGAGAAGAGGAAGAAATGAATCCGACCATATCGTGTAATGCACTGGCAGGAATTACCACTCCTCAAACTCTCAAGATAAAAGGACAAATCAAGAAGAAAAAGGTAATAGTGTTGATTGATTCAGGTAGCACCCATAATTTTATTCATTGTAAGGTAGCCAAGGAATTAAATTGTTTCCTATACCCAGCACCACAATGTCAAGTGATGGTTGCAAATGGAGGAACTATAAATTGCTCTGGAAAATGCCATAATATCAAGCTAACCATGGGGGAATATGTATTGACTAGTCCAATGCTTTCCATTCCTATGTGAGGTGCTGATGTTGTACTAGGAGTACAATGGTTACAATCTTTGGGGATGGTAGCTTTTAATTTTCAAGAACTTTTCTTGAAATTTTTTTCAGAAGGAAAGGAAGTCGAATTACGAGGTATTGTGGGGAAGCCAGGAAGGATAATAAGCTCTAATGTCATGACAAAGCTTCTAAAGAAAGAACAGCGAGGCGTAATTGCACAATTATGCTCACTAGAAGTTCCAACATCAAAATCATCTATTTCCGCAGATCTCCAACAAGTCTTGGACAATCATTCCAAGGTGTTTGAAACTCCCAATGGACTCCCACCTATTCGTGATCATGATCATGATATTCATTTGATTCCAGGAAGTGTTCCTCCAAACATCAGGCCTTATAGATATCCTTACTTCCAAAAGAGCGAAATTGAACGTATGATTGCAGAAATGTTAGAGGCGGGTATAATTCAACCTAGTCAAAGTTCTTTCTCTTCTCTTGTAGTATTGGTACACAAGAAGATGGATCATGGCGAATGTGTCCAGATTATAGGGAGCTCAATAAGCTAACCATTAAAGACAAATTTCCCATTCCTGTGATTGATGAATTATTGGATGAATTACATAGAGCAATTTATTTTACCAAGTTGGATATTCGTTCAGGATATCATCAAATTAGAATGAAGACTGAAGATATTCCAAAAACAGCATTTCGAACTCATGAGGGTCATTATGAATTTTTGGTCATGCCTTTTGGCCTTACCAATGCACCTTCTACATTTCAAGGTTGATGAATTCCATTTTCAAACCCTTCCTTAGAAAATTTGTGCTAGTATTTTTTGATGATATACTAATCTACAGCAGGTCTTGGAAGGATCATGTTGAACATGTTGACAGTGTGCTCAAACTATTGCAG